>BPLR01005465.1:0-119147 GCA_021605095.1 Caerostris extrusa | reverse complement strand
TACTACATTACATTCTATAATTTTTCAATTGAATCAATAAACACGATATTTATTTCATTGATTACAGGAATAAAATTAACAAGATCTACAAAAAAAAAATAAGCATTTTAAAAACCGGATAAAAAAACAATTATCTATTAAGTCTAAAAATCTGATATTCAAAATGTATAAAATTGAGTAGAATAAATGGTTTTGCAAATTAAAAGTTGAATTAAATGTATAGATGAAAAATAAAGTCACTTATTAAATCAAAAACTAAATTAAAATGTAAGAAAGAATACAATAATAAAGAATACAATTTTCTCCTTCCCTTAATAAATTGAAACTTTTCTTTCAAGAATTTCTGCCGGCTATTTAATTTTTTTTTAGCCAAATACTTTCTTCCCTTAACTCACATATGATTAAAACTTCTTTTGCTTGAAGTGACTCTGTTTTATTTCTTCTTTTTTTTTGTTGATTGATGGGGAAAAAAAGACTATGCTTTTCACATCTACAGAAGCAATTTGCTCGGAAATATTTACTTGCTAGCTGTTATAGAAATTTCGTAAAAGTGGATGGCAAAGAAAGGTTGATGTTGTTACTTCAGATTACTAGTATGTTATTCTTACATTTACTAGTAACCGTGCACCTTATTTTACAAAAACTATAATTTTATTATATATCATGCGTTCGTTTCAGGATTAAATTATTTTCGTTTACCAATTTGTATAAAATATATTTTGCAAGAAATGTTTAAAAAAAATTACTTATCTGAAATTCAATTTTTATACTACATATATTTACTTTGAAGAAAACTATGCATGCTTAACTTTAACATTTTTGTCCTTTTTGCAAACATTGAATATTTTGTAAGTCTCTAAAATTTCACTTATCTAAGTGAATGTATGGTATTAACTACTTAATCCATTGACCACATATTTGGGAATTTAGTTTTTCTTTTACTTAAACATGCATGCATTAATAAATGAATTAAAAATAGATTTTTCACTACAGAATCTCTCAAAAATAAAAATACAAATTTTATGGTTTGTTGAAATTACAACACTTACGTTTTACAGTTAGAAATATAAAAACAGCTTAAAGTAGAATTTCGTGCCGTAGTATTATTGGATTATCTGGACAAATTTAATATTTAAAAATATAAATCTTACAGTTCCCTGCATTGGTAACGCTATTTTCGATGCACAGTTTTGAAAATAGCGTACAGTAGTATTTCAATTGGCACTTTTGCCCACATATGTGGACAGTGAACATTTATAATTATAATTACTATCATTAATAAAACGAACAAAATTTTGATAATAAAATATTCAATTTAGAATCTCTCAATAAGAAAATATAAATCTTAAGACATGCTGCACTGGTAATAGTATTTACGGCGTATTAAATTACTACTTTACGCTATTTTCATATACGCAACTGTACAACGTAAATACTGTTACCAGTTATGAAAATAGCGCAAAGTAATATTTTCATTTACTGCCTTACCTACACATGTGGATATTTTTAATTATAATTACTATTACTAATAAAAAGAACAAAATTTGAAACAAAAAATTCTCATGACAGAATCTCTCCACAAGAAAAATACAACGACCTTTCTAACTATGTACTATATTACATTTTATAATTTTTCATTTGAATCAGTAAACGCGATATTTATTTCATTGATTAATGGAATAATAATTAACAAGATCTATAAAAAAACTAAACATTTTATAAACCGGATAAAAATAATTATGTATTAATTAAAATCTGCTATTCAAAATGTAAAATTAATTAGAATAAATGGATTTTTCAAATTAAAAAGATTAAATGAATTAAATTTATAGATGAAAAAGAAAGTTACTTATTAAATCAAAAATTAAATTAAAAGTAGGAAAGAATACAAGAATACTTTTTTAAACCAAAATACAATGACACATTTAATTCTTTTCTCCTTCTCTCTCTTAATAAATTGAAACTTTTCTTTCAAGAATTTCTGCCGGCGATTTAATTTTCTTAGCCGAAACCTTTCTTCCCTCAACTCACATATGATTAAAACTTCTTTTCCTTGAAGTGGCTCCTTTTTTATTTTTCTTCTTTTTTTTTTGATTGATGGAAAAAAAAAAAAACTATGCTTTTTCCATCTACCGAAGCAATTTGCTAGAAAATATTTACTTGCTAGCTGTTTTAGAAATTTTGCAAAAATGGATGGCAAAGAAAGATTGATGTTGTTAAGGGGTGTTTCATATTACTAGTATGTTATTCTTACATTTAACTATCAGCCAAGAACCTTATTTTATAAAAACTATAATTCTATCATACACATGCAATCCTTTCAAGGTTAAATTATTTTCGTTTATCAATTTTGTATAAAATATATCTTTTCTAAACTGGTTTTGCAAGAAACTTTTCAAAAGATTACTTATCTGAAATTCAATTAATTTTTACTACATATATATATATTGTTGTTTAATTTTAACATTTTTATCCTGTTAGCAAACATTGAATATTTTCATTGAAGTTTCAATGATCTAAGTGAATGTATTTAATTAACCTTATTGACCATCTTGGCCACATAAATGGACATTTAATTTTTTATACTTATAATTCTCATTAATAAAATGAACAAAAAAATGACAAAAAATTATTCGCTACAGAATATCTCCTCAAGAAAATTACAAATCTTATGGTTTGGCCACATTAATAACTGTATTTACAATGTACTGTTATGACAACATTGTAAAGTAGTATTTAAATTGACAGCTTTGCCCATATATGTGTAGATTTAAAATTATATTGTCTGCCATTAATAAAACATTTAATTATAAATTATTCACTACAGGCTCTTTGAACAGCAAAAATACAAATCTTATGATTTAGGTGCTCTGATAAGGTGTTTATTTTCTTATTATGAAAATATCATAAAGTTGTATTTAAATTGATGCCATTGCCCCCCTATGTGGTCATTTATAATTATAAGGTCTCTGTCATTAATAAAGCTTTTGATTATAAATTATTCACTACAAGATCTCTGAACAACAAAAATACAAATCTTATGGTTTTGGTGCTTTGATAACGATATTTATTATCTTATTAAGCAGTATTTAAATTAACTCCCTTGTCCGTACTTGTGGACATTTATAATTATAACTGCCCTGACTAATAAAAAGAACAATAATTTGATATTAAATTATTTACTGCAGGATCTGTTAAAAAGAAAAAAATACATATATCATGATTTTTCTGCATTAATAACTGCACTTACGATGTATAGTTAGGAATATGAAAATGACGTAATATAACATTTCGACAGTCATGTTGTTGGAATATTTGAATAAATTTAATATCTAATATAATAGAAATAGAAATATCATTGTGACTTGAGTTACATATCCTTAAATGAAAAAAAGTTTATCTTCTTAGTTGGAGGCTATAATAGCTGAAAATTTTGCATTTTTTTAAAACATTTTTATGTAAAATGGGAGAAAAAACTTAATATTAAAAAAAAGCATTGTAGAAACCCTTAGTTACAAAATAACTTTCCAAACACAAATATAAATTAAAAAAACCCTATCGGAAAGATTTGTATACTCCTTTCGCTATATATATATATGTATTATTATTTGGTTAATGTGATTCCCACAATGTTGTTGTATTGTTTTTGTACAAATATTTAGATATTTGTGCCTTTTCTAAATTAGTCATCTCGCTTTCGTTGCAATATATATATATACATAGAACCTCTGTAAGTCGAACTTCAAGGGAGATGCCAAATAATTCGACTTACGTTGATTTCGTAAGGAAATATTCGACTTGTTGAGGTTTAGTTTCTTTCTAACTTATTTTGAGTTAAAGAGTTAAAAATAAATAAAAATTCAAGTTACACAGGTAATAAATATGTTTATTTGCAGCTTCAAAGTTATATTATGTACTACAATAAAAATTCAAAGTAATTCCGAAACCACCTTATAGGTATCGAGTTGTAAAAGTTGTAAAAAAGATTGTAAAATCAAACATTGCTAATGTTCGAGATACAGAGGTCCAATTTTTTTTCGAGTTATGGAGAAAAATATATATCACAGTGGCTTGTGAGGATTGACTAATTATTTAGACTTTGAGGGTTGAAATTTCGAGTAATGGAGGTTTTGGTGCTCACCTTTGAATCCTCCACTTTAATTCATTTTACTTTCGAATTTCAGCACCAAAATTTTTAAACCATTTTTAACAATAACTAGAAACTAATTTCCCATCGCTAATACCAACATACAAAAAAAAAAACATTCCAATGCAAAACTCTTTTTGGTATGAATTAGTCGAAATAGGATATAAAAATGAAAAGACGTAGTAGGCAATAGAAAACAAAAAGAACTGAAGACAATATATCAATTTGTGGCAGAAATATTCACCTGATTGCTGACTAGAAAGTAATGAGTTTGAAATGATCTCAGACAAAAGAACAATTTTCAAAATAATAAGCAAGAAGAAAACCATTACGGAATATAGGTTCATATCCTATTCATCCATGTATCATTAGTCAAATGGTGTTCCACATTTCTTTGTAGTTACTGTCAGGAAAAAAATTTATTACACAAAAATGAAACCTTAGTTCTTTATGAATGTATTCAGTGTCTTCGACTAAAAAAGGAAACATAGTTTTACTTGTCATATTACTTTCAAAACACATGCCTAGGGAGGCATTATAACGCTTCTGATTTAAGTCATTGCAATTCCAGCAAAATGTTACTGTACTTTTCTGTTTCGCTTTTTGCCACATGTCATGGTTGATTTTTATTCGAGCTCGTTAATGGGAAGATTCTTCAGAGATCCACAGCTTTCTCTTTACTGTTCCTCCAACAATTGATTTGAAACTGTGACCTCCTGTGCTTTAACTGTCCACATCATTAACGAACTCGAATAAAAAATCAATCATGACTGTGACAAAAAACGAACTGGAAAATCACAGTAATATTTTAGTGGAATTGCAATGAGTTAATCAGTAGCGTCATAATACATCCATAGGCATGCGTTTTGAAAGTAATATGACATGTAAAACTATGTTTCCAGTCGAAGACACTATATCGAATATTTCATTCAGAAATGGATGTATTATGTTCATTTCTTTTTTCAATTCCTACTATTAGTTCGCACTCTCTCCTATATATACATATATATTGTTCAAATTTTTAATCGTTAATAAAATACTTTTTATTTACCGACTCATTTTTTACATTTTACATTTAACTCAAATACATTTTTTGAACTTGTAGTGGATGACACTTGATGTTAATACTGTTTTTCAAATATAAATTCATTAATTAAATTTAATTAATTAATTATTGCTTTTTAAATATAAGTTGCTTGCATCTAATAATAGATGGCGCCAGATGTAAGAGAATAATTTCAACTTTATTTCTAAAGGACTTTTTTTGCAATATAGTAAAAAAAAAAAAAAAAAAAATAGGAATTGATTTTAATTTTTTTTTTATATTACTTGTTTCTTTTCTGTGTCTATTACTATTCTTTTTCTTTCTCATTTTTAAAGTAGTAGTGTTTTCCTATCCGTTTTACATGCTGGGTAAAATATTGAGCTACTGCTTACCTATATTTTTAGCAACAAAATGATGTCAAGCCAAACTAAATGGTCTTTGGAAACAACAATATTATAAATACATATCCTTAATTTCACTATTATGTAAATTCATACTACATCCTTTACCATAGGACATAAATTGACTCGAGATATGAAGGTAAAATCCGTAAATTATTTTCATAAAATTGATCAGATATAAATATCAGATCAAAAATGAAAATAGTACGTTAAGCGCACTTTTAATCCGACATTTGATGGTTCTGCACTTTTTTTATATTATGACACCGATCGAGGCCTTCACTTTCAGATGGTTTCATGTAAATTCAGTTGTGCGTTGATCTTACCCTTAGGTTAAATATTGCAGTCAGTGTTTGTCATAGCTAACATGCTTCGTTTCAGTACAGCGTAAAACTCACAAACTCATAAATTTGAGTTTGACTTGTATCGAGTTTTGAAAAATGGATCCGAATAGCCCCAGATATGCAATATCAGATACTTATTTAAAGATTAACATTCACTTTTTTTACTTGTCAAAATTTGTTTTAACTATCATTATAGAGTATTATTTTTTTGAGTTTAATTTATTACTATAAATTCAATTCAATTGTTGTTCAAAGTATAAATTTTGATTTTTTAACTAATTATAATGATGAAATATTATACGGATATTTGCATTGTCTACACAGGTTCAAAATGTGCATATACATATTAAATATGTGCAAATCCCTTAATTAATTAAATTTTTATCAAGAGGGATTTATGTTTGGTATTCCCTTTATTAACTCGGCAAAATCTTTGATTCAGCTGGTTTTGGGACCATGGACGTTTACTGTATCACATAGAGTTTACTGTATATAGGCTTTACGTAAGAATAATATCCATGATTTTTTAAAAAACTTAACTCATTAAATTACTAAGAATAATTCAGGAATCATGCAGTGTATAACAATTATTGTTTTAGTAGATGATATTCCAAACAATCTGTATAATATCCTTAAAATCCCTTGTTGTCTCATGGTATAAATGTCCCTACTAGTGCAATTTATTATTTGAAATGGAAATGCAAACCTACGCCAGAGGAATTATAACTTCATCGTCTGCGTAGGCGTGAGTTTGTTTTAAAGAGCAAACGTGAATATCGAGAGAATCCTTTTTGTTGTGCAATAAAAGAGTTGGTGTTTACAATCCTCTAAAATATGTGTGTTTTTATTTGGAGACCATAACAATTAAAACATACAATATGTATAATCTTGTCTGTAATGAATAAGCGCAAACAGTGTAAATTTGAATCTAATGATGTCAAAAGGGTTATTATTATTAAAAAAAAAAAATTTGTCTAAATATGAAAACAGTGATATTTATTAAATGTTCCTTTGTTAATTTATTTTTTTTTCTTTCACATTTTTTTCAAAATAGTTTCCGAAATTCTAAAACACTTTTATTATTCTAAAATACATAGGTAGGCTTTCAAATTGTGCAGTAATTTACTGTTTTTCAATTTATAATTAGCAAAATTACGTGCAGATATTAACAAAAAAAATGTGTAATTTTGAAATCAATACAGTTAGACCATTCAAATTAAATTATGATTCCGGTTGGTAAATTTAATGAAATTATTAAAAATTTCATACAATACAACTAAATAAATTTGAAATTAAAATTTTATTACACTTTATTATAAAATTATAATAATGTATAATATAAATTATTAAGTTATATCTTCATTAGAGTAGCCTGAATAAAATCGCGCTCACATTTCAGATATGATGTTTATTGTGTTTATGCGTTACATTCAATGCATTACCTGATTTTCAGGTATCTAAGATATAAACAGTATTTGATTAAGTATGAACCTAAACATGCAGTAATTAATAACAGGCAGTAAATTCCATTGAAAAATGTAGGTCCAATAAGATTTTTGTTCATAAAAGTAATTGAAAGCAATTATATAAATATACCACGTTTTTTTAATTAAAAAACTAGACATAAATATGAAATCTCGAGAAGATTTATGCGTGAAAATTTAAAAGTCTAATATATGAAAAAGAAATAAAAGACATATAAAATGAAAGAATTGCGCTATTATCTACGACAACAATAGAAATAACGATAAAAGAAAGAAACATTTTTGCGATATAAAATGAAAATTTCGCTTGTCGTGTTGATATTAACTTCTTGATGAATGAGATTTCCTTGAAAAAGCAAATTCTTTATTGAAATGAGACATAATAGAATTACCATTTCATCAAGTTAATTTTAATATAAAATATTCCATGCATGTCATAAAAATATATTATAATAAGACGATTTACTAGTAATATATTTCATAATCTTGCCTACATTGCTTAATTAAAAAATATTAAATAAATTTTTAAATGTTCCTTTTATTTTTTAAAAAATTAAAATAAAGAATTTAAGAATATATTTAATTAAATGAAAGAATATATTTTATCTGACTAAGTATAAGCAAATTAAAAAAAAAAACTTAAGATTAGTTACTGTGCAGCTATAATTAATGAAAATAATTTAACTACAATTACGTTTATTTATTTCTGACTTTGCAATATTTAATACTTAGTAAGTAGCCAAAAGTAACTTAGTAAAGTATTAAATAAATTAAAATTTTGTATCTATTATATTTATATATATTTTCTTATTTTTTTAATGTTCATTTTTATTTTTTTTTAAATTAAAGAATTTAATAATTTGTATAATTGTATTAATAGAATTTGTATTAAACTTTATTAAAAGTTTAAATTGTACGTTCTTTAGATACAATAGGTATTATCACATTAATATCTCAAACATTTATACATTTGATAAAATCGTTACCCGATTTTTCAAGTATCCAAGTTATAAACAGTATTTGATTAAGAATAAACCTTCGTAACTTAATAGCAGGCAGTAAATTCCATTAAAAATCTAGGTCCAATAGGATTTTGTTCATATAATTAACTTATAACAATTATATTAATATACCACGTTTTTAATTAAAACTAGACTCAAAAATGAAATTTAGATATTAATGTGTGAACATTTTAAATATATGAAAAGAATTAAAGTAAAAAGAATTATTAAAGTCTAATATATGAAAAAAGTGAGAAATGTATAATTAAATTCGATATTAAAATGACAGAATTACGCTATTATCTAAGACAACAATAGAAGTAACGACAAAAGAAAGAAATATTTTTGCAATATAAATGAAAATTTCGCTTGTAATGTGTCGATATTACCTTTTGATGAATGAGATTTCCTTCATGAAAAAACAAATTCTGAATTGAAATGAGATATAATAGAATTGTTCATTTTATAAAGTTAGTTTAGCATAAAATATTATATGCATGTCAAAAAATATTTTCTTATAAAACTGAAATCTTAAACAGTAATATATTTCATAACTTCGCTTTCATTGTAATTAAAAATATTAAATAACTTTTAATCTTCATTTTATTATTTCATATTAAAAAGAATTTAAGAATATATTTAATTAAATTGAAGAATATATTGTGTACGACTCAGTATAAACAAATTTAAAAGCTGAAAATTAATTACTGCATAGCTACGAATAATGCAAATAATTTAATTACAATTAAGTTTATTTATTTCTAATTTTTGCATCATTTAATACTTAGTAAGTAGTAAAAGTAACTTAGTAAAGTATTCAATAACATTTTTCGTATGTTAATGTTAATTTTTTTTAAATTAAAGAAATTAAAAATATATTTAATTAAATTAAAGAATATATTTTATGCGACTACCAGTATAAACAAGTTAAGATTAATTACTGTGTAGCTACAATTAATGAAAATAATTCAACTACAATTACAAATATTTATTTCTAACTTTACAACCATTAAAAACTTAGATTTTTAATTTTTAAAGTTGTCACATTTTAAAAAACTGGAAGATCGTGAAAATTAATCTTTTGTTAAATTTTAATTAACAGACTACAGTTAATTTAATAAAATTTAATTTTTTTTATTTCTTAAAATATGTTTTTTGAAATTGATGTCTTTAAATCTGTAGACTTTTTATTAGTAAAAAAAAAATTAATTATTATTATCATTTTAATTTCTCATTTCATGAAAAAAATAAAAGAATTTACTTTGTAACCATTTTTTTTATAGAAATAATTAAGAATAATTATTCTTTTCTTTAAGATTTTCTGTCATGTTCTTTCGAAAAAAAAAAAATTAATTGCAACTTATTTTATCAAGGATTCAATTTCTGACAATCGTCAAAAATAATTACATGGTAAGATTTTTTTTTTTTTTTACTTTTTTAATTGCATCTACTACAAATTGTGTGTGTGTTTTATTTCAGTAACTCAGTAATTAGTTTTTAATTGTTTAAAGCTACCTTAGAGATGATGGAAACAGTGCCAATATTTCAGCTTAATTTGTGCTGGAATTAAATCCTCTTACATAAATTTTGCCCTTTGTACTATAGAACTTTTGAGGCCAGCAAATATTGAATATGTATCCGAGAGAAGGTAATTTGCTACGTTTCAATAAGTTTTAGTTTAGTATTTAAAAAAAAAAAATTATTTTTATCACAAAGTAGTTAAAAAAATGTCAATTTAAATATTATTTAATAAAAAGTACTTAATATAAAAGTTCATATTTGAATTTTATTAGATTTTTTTTTTTTCATTTGAAATTAATTATAAAATTAATATATTCTGACATTAGTTTCATTAAATGCATTACTTCAGATATCAATTTCATTATAATGATTACAAGTAATGTGCAAATAGCATGTAATGTGCAACGTTTTAAATGCCGTTTTCCAATCTTGCATGTGTTAATGAGATTTTAAGTAATATATTAAGTCGTTAATATTAGAAAAGTGGAAAGACTAATAAGATATAAACTTTTAATTTATTTCAAATTACGTCGTCAATCAGGGTCGTATATTATGCTTTTTTATTTCTTAAAAATCTTTTTTAAAGTAACGACATTTTTCTCGAATATTTTCAAAAATTCAAGTAATTTTTTTTTTTCAGTAAAACAAAAAATTTATTAAGGATGATTCTCAAAATTAAAATAATAATCTGATTCACATGACTGATATTACCGAAATTTTTTAGAAAATAACATAAGAATAAATATTCCGTACATTCAGATATAATATTTTGTTCTGAAAACTTAAACAGTAATATATTGCTTATTTTATCTTTCATTCATAGCTTAAGTGGAAAAATAAATAATTTTTAAGCTAATTTTATTTTTAAATTAAAGAAATTTTTATTCTCTTTCATGTGACAGTACAAAATTTAAAAACTGAAGATTAATTACTGCAATTGCAAAGAAAAAAATATACGTAATACAGGAAATAAGTGCCAATAAAATACAATTATGTATTATTATTTCTAACTGCAACATTTAATTCCCTTTGTATTTTAAAGTTGTGACATTTTAAAAATTGGAATGATCGTGAAAATTAATCCTTTATTTAAAATTTTAATTAGCAGAATACAGTTATATAAATCAGTAAATAATTTAATTAAATTAATTTTTTTTATTTCTTAAAAATATTTTTTTTAATTTATGTCTTTAAATATGTACAATTTTTTATTGGTAAAAGTCATTTTGATCCATTTCATTTTCTCATTTCAGGAAAATAAAGAAAAATTTACTTTTTTACCTTTTTTAAGAAATGCTTAAAGTAATATTCATTTCCTTAATACTTTCTATCGTGTTATAAAGAAGAAAAAAAAAATAATTACAACGAAGTTACTTTATCAAAGTTTTCAATTTCTGAAAATCTTCCAAATATAATTACATGCTATTTTTTTTTATATTTTTTTTTCCGTATCTACTGAAAACCATTGAATGTTTTCGATTTTAAAAACTCAGTAATTAATTTTTAATCATGTAAAAGATTTCTTAGATTTGATGGAAACAGTGACAATACAGCTTAATTACTGCTGTAATTAAATCATCTTACATAAATTTTTGCCCTTTTTGTACTATAACACTTTTGAGGCCCAACAAAGTTGAATATGTATCCGAAGAAGGTAATTTGCTTAATTTCAGTTAGTTTTAGTTCAGTAATTTAAAAACAAATGCTTCTTTTTCATCGTATCACAAAGTTATTGATTTAAAAGTGTCCATTTAAATATTTTTGCATCAAATAATTAATATAAAATAAATTTATTTTGAAATTTTATTAGATTTTTTACCTTTTTTCAAATTAATAATAAAATTAATAAATCCACACATTAGTTTTTATTAAATGAATTAATTCAGATATCAATTGCATTAATTGAATACAAGTAACGTGCAAACCTCCTAATTGGCAGAACTTTTCAATTTTTATGTGTTAATGAGATTTAAGTAATGCATTAATCAAAAATCTGGAGCAGGGGAGGGCTAATAAAAGATTAACTTTTAATTTATTTCAAGAATTACGTCGCAAATCAATGTCATACATTATGCTATGCAATATCTGTTTTTAAGTAACGATATTTTCTCGAATATTTTAAAAATTCCTAGTGATATTTTGCCTTCAGTAGATTTATTTAAGGATGACTCTCACAATTAAAAAAAAAAGTGAAAATCTGATTCACATGGCTCGTATTACAGAAATAGAAAATTTAATATATAAAGTAAACATTCCATTAAACAGTAATATATTTCATAATCTTGCATTCACAGCTTAATTAAAGCATGAAATATATTTTTAATGTTAATTTTATTTTTAATTAAAGAAATTTTTAATCTATTTTATATGACTACTATAAAAGTTAAAAATTGAAGATTAATTGCTGGACAGCTACAATTAATGAAAATAATTTAACTACAATTACGTATATTTATTTTTCTGACTTTGCAACAATTAATATTTAGTTGTTTTATTTTTAAAAGATGTTACATTTTAAAAATTGGAAAGATCATGTAAATTAATATTTTTTTTTAAAATTATGTAATTAACAGAATGCAGTTAATTTAATTATATTAATCGTTTTTTTTTCTTAAAATAATATTTTAAGTTGTTATCTTTAAATTTGCATAATTTTTTTATTAATAAAAAGAAATCATTATTATCATTTTTTCATTTCATAAAAAAAAAAAGAAGTCATTTTTAAGCAATAATTACGAATAATTATTCCTTTCTTTTAGATGATATTCTCTAGAAGAAAAATAATAATTACAACGAAGTTATTTTATCAAAGATTCAATTTTAGAGATTCATCAAAATAATTGCATGCTAATTTTTATTACTATTTTTTTTAAACTTTTTTTTTTTCGTATCTTCTTAAAACCATTATAGTTTTCTGGATTTCAATAACTCAGTAATTAATTTTTAATCTTTTAAAAGCTTTTAGAATTGATGGAAACAATGACAATACTGCTTAATTATTGCTGTAATTAAATCTTTTCACATATTTTTTTTTTACAGCAAAATTGAATATGTATCATAAGAGGATATTTTGCAGTGATTCAATCAGTTTCAGTTCAGTATCTAAATTTTTCTCTCCTTTTAGTCACAAAGTAGTGATTATTAATAAACGCCCACTTAGATATTTTGAATAAAATAATTAATAGAAAAGAAATAGAATTTTGAAATTTTATTAAGATTTTTACCTTTTCAAATTAATTATAAAACAACTAAATTTAGACATTAGTTTCCTGAAAAGAATTACTTCGGATATCAATTTCATCAAAAGTAACGTGCAAATAACTTAAATGTTTATCTTTTCCAACTTTACATGTGTTAATGAGATTTCATGTAATATATTAAGCCAAAATCTGGAACAGTGAAGCTAATAAAATATTAACTTTTAATTTATTTCAAATTACTTCCACAATCAAAGTCATATATTATACTATACGATGTTTTGTTTTTTTGTACTAACGACATTTTCTCGAATATTTTCAAAAATCTCAATCACCTTTCGCCTTCTTAATTGCAAATGTCTTAAATGCCGAACTTTTCCAATTTTACACATGTTATTGAGAGTTTTAGCAAAGTATTAATATAATAATGTATTTTTTGGTAGCTACGTTATTTTCTCAAATATTTTCAAAAGTCAAAGTGGTGTTTTACCTTCAATTAAAGAGCCAATTTCTTTAAGTATGATTCTGAAAATAAAAAAAAAATTGAAATCTTATTCACATGGCTCATATTACAGAAATAGATAAAGTAATATATAATGTAAATACTCCATGCATGTCATGTAATATTTTCTAATAAGACTGAAAACTTAAACTGTAATATATTTCCTGATCTGGCATTAACAGCTTAATTAAAGGCATTAAATAACTTCGTTAATGATCATTTTATTTTTTAAACTAAAAGCATTTCAGAATATATTTAATTAAATTAAAGAATATATTTTATGTGACTACAGTATAAAAAATTTAAAAACTTAAGTTTAATTACTCAACAACTACGATTATTGAAAATAACTTAACTATTATATTTATTTCTGACTTGATTTCAACTACGTATATTTATTTCTGACTTTGCAACAATTAATATTTAGTTGTTTAATTTTTAAAGTAGTGCATTTTAGAAACTGGGAAAATCATGAAAATTAATCATTTATTAACATTTTGAATAACAGAATAAGGTTAATTTAATAAAATTAATTGTTTATTATTTCTTACAAAATATTTTAATAGATCACTTCATTAAAGAATACTTCAGATATCAATTTCATTAAATTAATACAAGTAATGTGCAGATGTCTTAAATGTCGAACTTTTTCCCAATTTCACACGTGTTATCAAATGTTAAGTAAAGTATTAAACCAAAATCTGGATCACCGTAAATAATAAGACATTAAGGTTTGTTTATTTCAAATTACTTCAACAATCAAAGCCATACATTATGCTATACATTTTTTTGCGTAGAACGACATTTTCTCGAATATTTTCAAAAATATAAGGGATTTTTTTGCCTTTAAGTAGAGAGTCAATTTATTTAAGGATGATTCTCAAACCTAAAAATAATGAAAATCTGATTCATATGGCTGGTATACACAAATAGAAAAAGTAATATATAACGTAAACATTCTATGAATATCGTATAATATTTTTAATATGTCGGAGAATTTAAACGGTAATATATTTTATAATCTTGCATTCACAGCTAAATTAAAAGTATTAAATAAATTTATTACTGTTCATGTTATTTTTTTTTTTTTGAAAAGAAGTTTTAAATCTATTTTATGCGACTACAATACAAAATTTAAAAGCTCAAAATTAATTACTGTACTGCTAAGATTAATGAAAATAATTTAACTACAATTGCGTATATTTATTTCTGACTTTGCAACAATTAACACTTTCTCATTTAATTTTTAAATTTGTTACATTTTAAAAATTGGAAAGATCAGGAAAATTAATACTTTCTGAATATTTTAATCAACAGAATAAAGTTAATTTAATAAAATTAGTTGTTTTTTTTTTTCTTAAAAATATATTTTTTAAATCTATGTCTTTAAATTTGTAGAACTTTTTTATTAAAAAAAAAAATCATTTCTATCCTCTTAATTACTTATTTCATAAAAAAAAAAATATATATATATATATATTTTGTTTGTAACCTTTTTTGTAAGAAATAATGACGAATAATTATTCTTTTCTTTTAGATTTTCTGTCATGTTCTGTAGAAGGAAAAAAAAAACATTACTACGAAGTTATTGTATGAAAGATTCAATTTCGGAGAATTGTTAAAAATAATTACATGCAAATTTTTTTATTATTATTATTATTTTTTTTTTTTTTTTTTCGTATCTACTTAAAACCATTGTATTTTTTCAATTTCAATAACTCAGTAATTAATTTTTAATCATGTAAAAGCTTTCTTAGAGTTGATGGAAACTGTGACAATGCAGCTTAATTACTGCTGTAATTAAATCATCTTACATAAATTTTGGCCTCTGTACTATAAATCTTTTGAGGCCAGCAAAATTGAATATGTATCAAAGAACCTAGCTTACTATGTTTCAATTAATTTTATTTTAGTAATTTAAAAATTAAATGATTTTCTAGTGGGTATATTAAAAAAGTGTCCATTTAAATATTTTTTATTAAAATTAATTAATGTAAAAAAAAGACATTGAATTTTGAAATTTTATTAGATTTTTACCATTTCAAATTAATTATAAAACTAACAAATTTATGCATTAGTTTCAATAAAGAATTACTTCAGATATCACTTAAATTAAATGAATACAAATAACGTGCTATTGTCTTAAATGTCGAATTTTTCCAACTTAACACATGCTAATGAGATTTTGAATAATGCGTTGAGACAAAAATCTGGTGAAAACTAATAAAACATTAATTTTTAATTTATTTCAAATTACTTCGACAATCAATGTTATACATTATGATATACAAAATCTTTTTTTCATAGTAACGGCATTTTCTCGAATATTTTCAAAAATCCGAGTAATCTTGCCTACAATTAGAGAGTCAATTTATTTAAGGAAGATCCTCATACATTAACTATTATTTAATAGTTAAAATATTTTTATTATTAATTAAAAGTTATTACATTAAATTATTTTATTATTACATTAATCGTTTTTTTTTTTTTTTTTAAATTGATCGAGATTTAGTGTTATACATTATGATATACAAATCTTTTTTCCTAGTAACGACATTTTTCTCGAATATTTTCAAAAATCCAAGTAATCTTTTGCCTACAATTAGAGGCATTTATTTAAGGATGACTCTCATACATTAACTATTATTTAATAGTTAAAATATTTTTTATTATTAATTAAAAGTTATTACATTAAATGATTTTATTATTACATTAATTTTTTTTTTAAATTGATCGACAATCAAACTGAACAAATGTATCAATGTATGTATCAAGTGTACAAATTTTTTTTTTTCGTAGTAAAGACATTTTCTCAAATATTTTCAAAAATACAAGTGATATTTTGCCTTCAATTAAAGAATTAATTTATTTAAGGTTGATCCTCATAATCAAAAAAAAAATTAAAAATCTGATTCAAACGGCTCATATTACAGAAATAGAAAAGTAATATATAAATTAAATATTCTATGCATGCCATATAATATTTTCTAATACGTCTGAAAACTCAAACAGTAATATATTTCATAATCTTTCATTCATAGCTTAATTAAAAGCATTAAATAACTTTTTTTAATTTTTAATTTAATTTTTTTAATTGAAGGAATTTTGAAACAATTTTATGTGACTACAGTAGAAACAAATTTAAAAACTGAAGATGAATTATTGCACAGCTACGATTAATGAAAATAATTTAACTACAATTATGTATATTTATTTCTAACTTTACAACAATTAATACTTAGTTGTATAGTTTTAAAGTTGTTGCATTTTAAAAATTGTAAAGTTCGTGAACATTAATCCTTTGTTAACATTTTAATCAGCAGAATACAGTTAATTTAATACAATTAATTGCTCTTCACTTTTTAAAAATACATTTTTATATTGATACCTTTAAATTTGTAGATTGTTTTGTTAGTTAAAAAATTCATTTTTATCCTTTTAATTACTTATTTCGTAAAAAAAGAAAGAATTAACCTTGTAACCTTTTTTTAAAGAAATAATAACGAATAATTAAGTGTACTTTCTTTTACACTTTCTGTCATGTTCTGTAGAAGAAAAAAAAAATAATTACAACGGGTTATTTTATCAATGATTCAATTTCTGAAAATCGTCAAAAATAATTACATAATTTTTTTTTTTTTTCATTATTTTTCATTTTTTTTCGTATCTACTTAAAACCATTATATGTTTCGATTTCAATAACTCAGTAATTAATTTTTAAACATGTAAAAGCTTCCTTAGAGTTGCTGGAAACAGTGACAATGCAGCTTAATTACTGCTGTAATTAAATCATCTTACATAAATTTTGCTCTTTATTCCTTAAAACTTTTGAGGCCAGCAAAATTGAATATGTATCAGAAGATGGTGATTTGCAATGTTTTAATAAATTTTGGTTTAATATTTTAAATTTTTTTCTTCTTTTTATCACAAAGTAGTGATTATTAAAAAACGTCAATTGAAATATTTTTGAATAAAGTAATTAATATAAAAAGAAATTGATTTTGAAACTTTATTAGGTTTTTTACCATTTGAAATAAATTATAAAATTGATAAATCCAGACATCAGTTTCATTAAATGAATTTCTTCAGGTATCAATCCCATTAAATGAATACAAGTAACATGCAAATGTCTTAAATGTCGAACTTTTTCCAATTTTTGCACAGGTTAATGATATTTTATGTAATTTATTAAGTCAAAATCTGGAGCAGTGAAACTAATAAGACATTAACTTTTAATTTATTTCAAATTACTTTGACAATCAAAGTCATACATTATGCTATCTTTTTTTTTTAATAAAGATATTTTCTAGAATATTTTCAAAAAATTCAAGTAATCTTTTGCCTTCAATTAGAGAGATTTAGTTAAGGATGATTCTCAAAATTAAAAAAAAATGAAAATTTGTTTCAGATAATTTATTTTACTGAAACAAAAACAAATTGAATGACGAGGAACTGAAATTAATTAAAAGCAAATGAATGTTCAACACTGTATAAATATGTACACACATGTCCATAAATTAAGGATAATTCAGAATCACACAGAAATTGAACTCTAAAATAAAAATTTCACCTGTAAAATTATCACACACACCTTGAAGAAGAATATGCAAATTACAGGAAACCACCAGATGGCGCGGATAGTACGTCACAATGACGAGTGTAAGAGGGGGGTATATAAGGAATGGTGGCAAAGAAGTAAAATTGTTCACAAGCGCTTTAAAAGCCTTTCAGTGCAATAACCGCATAGTTATGGTACAAAGGAAACATTTGGATGATTTTTTACGTGGTAGAATTATCGGACTACTGGAATGTGGACGTACCCAGCTGGAAGTATCAGAGGAACTTGGAATCGCCCAGAGTGTCATTTCCAGGCTTTGGCAACGATTCCCCAGATGATGGTAATGTGAGTAGATGTTACAGCACAGGTCGCCCCCGAGTTACAACGCCGAATGAGGACCGGTATTTAGCAGTTACTGCGAAAAGAAACAGACGGAGCACAGCATCAGACCTGTCTCGTCAGCTCTCTTCAGCTACCGGTATGACAGTTTCAAGGCAGACCGTGTACAACGCTTAGGGCACATTGGTCTATATGCTCGAAAGCCTGTCAGATGTGTTCCACTTACCGCAACTCACTGTCGCCTGCGATTAACCTGGAGTAGAGAGCATGCATTGGGGACACCGCATCAGTGGTCTTGTGTGATGTTTTCCGACGAGTCCAGGTTTAGTTTGCTGTCTGATTCTCGCCGGACTTTCATATGGAGTGCGCCAGGTACTCGTTACCACCAAGAGAACACCATTGAACGATACCGTTACGGTGATGCAGGATGGCTCGTTTGGGGAGGAATTATTCTTGGTTCCAGAACTGACCTGCATGTTCAGAGTGTAACGATGACAGGCCACATCTATCGGGATGTCATTCTGGAACAACATGTACGTTTGTTTCGGGCCATGGGTGCTGAATTTCTGTTTATGGATGACAACGCCCGTCCTCACCTTGCAAACATTGTAGGCGAATGCCTTCAATTGGAGGACATCGCCCGTATGGACTGTCCAGCATACTCACCGGACTTGAATCAATAGAGCATGTGTGGGATATGCTTGGCCGAAGAATTGCAGCCCGTCAACCCCCTCCCACCTGTCAACCGGAACTTCGGAGGGCATTGCTTGATGAGTAGTGTAATATTCCCCAAGATCAGATTGATAATTTGATACATAGCATGCCTAAGCATGTTGTAAGGCCTGTATTGCATCGTCCTGGAGACATAGTCCATATTAACCATCATACTAACCATGTTATACTATTTTTGTAAATAGATTCTATTTTGAAATTTGCTCCAGGAGTAAAAATCGCAATTTTTATTAATTATGTCAAACATATAGCATCTTTTTTTCTTTACCTTTTGTTTAATAAATAGACTTTACAAATAAATCAAATTTGTTTTGCTTCTGTCTCTTTCTTTGCCTGAACTTCATTATCCTTAATTTATGGACATAAGTGTATTATAAAAATGTGTATTATGTAAAATATTTAATAAAATACAAAAATATATAATTAGAAAAATTAACATACATATAGATATTTCAAAATTAGAATCTAATTTTATTCAAAAATACACAATTTTTTTCTCATAATTCTAAAAACTGGAAAAAAAAAAAAACTAGCTGCATATAAATTTTTTTAATCTAAAACTTTTAATTTTTTGAATAAAAATCGGAATTTTGACTAATATGGCTTTCATGAATATTTGAATTTATTGAATCGTACTTATTTTACTGCTTATTATTTTTTTTTTCCCATTTTTGTCAAAACCTATACACTTGCAAAATGTTCAGACACAGCTATTGATTTTCTTAAAAAATGACCAATATTTTGTTAACATTTTTTTTTACTGATTTTAATTCAAAATAATTTTATTAATTAATATAATTTATTAAGTTCATATTATAAATGACTTTGACAGCAATAATTTTTTCTAAAAATGTTGAAGTCATTTGACCAAAATGCTTTTGATATCAAATATTCAAAAGAAGAATTTCGTTTTTATGTTTATTAAAAATCGTAACATGATAAAAATGTGTGTATCATATAATTATAATTACTTGAAAAACAGAGAAAATATTTTTTCAATTCCTTTTTAACTAATTAAGTGTGAAATAATTAAATAATATTTTACATATTTTTTTCTTATGCTATTTAGACATATTAAAAAAGAATTGTGGTATGTTTTTAAAATTTCTTAATTAATAAGCCTGAAATAAAATACTTAATCAATAAAATATTAAATAATGCAAATTAAAAAAATATATATAAGCTATGATACATAAATAATAAAATGACATTTTTATATTGAATGTATTGTTTATGTTTAAATTTGATTTTGAAAATTTAAATTAAATATGGTTCACTAATAACGCTTTTTTAATAACTATGAAATCAGAACTTAAAACTTGGATAGCAAAAGGAAATTTTGTTGTTTTAAGTCTACTGACTGTAGACTGATATGATACAGGTATATCATAATGATGTATATACGAAATTCAAAGTAGAAGATTCTTTTTGTTTTACCACATGATGTCTTTTTAATTAAGAAAAAGAAGAATTTCTTCAGTAATACCCTCAAAGTTTTGAATTATAAGAATGTTTGAGATATTTATATATTTAAAATCTAATGATCATTTTAAACTATGTATTCTTACAAATGAACTATTTTAAATAGGCATTCATTATTAAGACTTGAACATATCCTACAAATAGTTACTACTTGTTTCAAAAAATGTTTTTAAAAAGATCTAATTAATGTATTTTTACATTATTAATAGCATTTGCTATTCAAATAATAAAAGATGTAGCAGATTCAGAATTGCCGGGAAGTTCTACGCGGTGCCTGCGGAATGAAAGTGTCCATAGCTACCATTTGAGCATTCAAACCCCTCTTTTTCGAGTCCCTCTCTATACAAACCCTCGTATTCGTTAAAGGGCATGATGATTTTTAGATTTAGCAAGTTCAGAGTTATCAGGGTGCACCATGTGGCTTCTTAAACACTGCACCCACAGGCACTAATTATTACAAACAGAGCCTTATAAAAGGTATTGTCTACAGAAATGTTAAACAGTTGTTTTTGATTGCTGGGATATTTGACTTGAGACTAAATTACTAAAATGATAAAGGTGTAGTAGATTCAGCATTATTACGGGGGACTGCTATAATGCACTAACACTGTGCTGCTGCAGTTTTAAACAAAAGAGCTCTTAGCTACCATTTGGAATTTCACACCCTCCTTCTCGAGTCAAAAAGAAGAGCATTTCTATTTACGAATTTTAGCACATTCAATGTTACCAAGATCTACCAGAGCCTGATAGACAGAACCCTTATGATGTTGCAGTTATTTTGAGTGAACATTTTTATAGACGTCATCTAGGGACTTTTTTTCTTTTTTTTTCTTCTATTCAAATGGAGGAACCTGATTGATCGAGTGTCTAGCGCTCTGGTGTTCAGTGCCGCATGTTTCGGGTTCGAATCTCGGCAACGCTACAGAGTTTTGTAGTGGTTCGAAATCCAATTTAAGTCGTAGGTTATTGTTTCATATGACCGTAGAGCGTAGTCAGACTTCTCACCCACAACATTCCCAAACTGTATAGGGGCAACTCAGTTCTAGGCACAGTGATATGATGTGGTGTAGTAGTATTAGTAGTAGTGTGAAATGGAAATATATTTTTATTTACAGATTCATAGTTGCCATTAACAGAAAATTCAAGGAAGTCCGCAGTCTAACATGGCTTATTGAGTTTCAAATCAATACCTATGATTCGGTAGGCCAATGAACTATCCATGGACTATCAATCAATTTATTTTATTTTTCGACCCATAAATGTTAAATAAAAAAAAATTAGTTATTAATTTAAAAACTATAAATACATCAAAAGTCGGATTAATCAAAATGACATTTTATAGTACTATTAAACTATTTAGTCATATTTTTATTTAGACTATGTTTTCTTTTATATTTAGATATCGGATTTTACAACTAAAATGATTGCTTACATTTGCATTTTAATTATGATTAAAAAGAAACAAAATCGTATTTTCTGAAAAATTATGGTTTTTTTTTAGATTTAAGAGTGTATTAATTGATCATTTACGTTTAAATTTTTATATGTATGAATTTAATATTAACTACATACCAGTGTATTCCAACGTATTCGTAAATGAACCTTAATTTTAATTAACACATAAATATCCAGTTCATAACTTTTGATCTCCTGAATATGAAACATACATAAAATTACTTTGTAACGAAATGCTAAATAACTGTCTTCATAAAGAGATACATATTACATTTCTTGGTAAAGTAATAACTCACGAGAGTATCATCTATGTGTAATTAATTGTACCTGAAATAGCCAAGGGCCTTATGTGGTTGAAGGGCATTACTTTCAAGTCTTATCACTTACCGTTTGATTAGAGGGAAATGCGGAAGGTTCTAATCTATTATAATGAATGATAATGGCCATATATAGAAGTATCCAATTAGAGACAGCAACGTATTAATATTAGGTTACTTAAGATTCGGTTATGTTTCCGAGACGATCTGACAATAATCTAATTTAGAGGGTTAATGGATCATTTAAGGAATTTCCTAGCATTA
Organism: Caerostris extrusa; assembly: GCA_021605095.1. Classification (NCBI taxonomy): domain Eukaryota; kingdom Metazoa; phylum Arthropoda; class Arachnida; order Araneae; family Araneidae; genus Caerostris; species Caerostris extrusa. Next base: position 96,358 of record BPLR01005465.1, on the reverse strand, counting down.
TAAGCTCCTCAGAGATAAATGGTACAGGAATGCTTGAGATAGTCATTGAAAGCATGGTGAATGCATTTGTTTCAGCTTCCGTGTAATGATAATTATTTGCAATGGCATATAGTGAAGACAACGTTAGCCGTATATTGGCCAGCAAATGCATATTCACCCCATTAAATTTTATGGGTGCATAAGGTTTTGCAAATGCTTGAGGGGTTCTGTCCAGTATTTCAGTTTGTTTACACATTTAATTTCAAAACATAGTTATTGTGTGTCGATACAATTAGTTTTATAAAGGATTTAAATTCGGGTATAAAAAATTTAGGCCTAATCTGGCGCTCGAGTTCGAGATTTTATATGGTTCCCAGCTTTTGAATGATAAATAAAGCTGAACATATGAAATAGTATCTATCAGAGATTAATTAAAAAATAATTTTGTATAAGAATAGCCAGGCCGTGGTAGACCATTGACTAGAGCTCAGTGCCACAGGCTACGGGTTTGAGTTCCGGAATAGACACGGATGTTTGTAGTGGTTCGAATTCAGCTTTAAACCGTTGGTCTTGGTCTAAATGACTGCACAGCGTTGGGCGTAGGACTGAAAATCCCACCTCGTAAAAACAAAATATCTCCTGTCCAGAAATCTGCCAGTCAGCAAACGCCCTTGGCCCACCATTGGGTTGTTGCGCCACTGATGATGATGACAAGAATAGCCAGGTCCTGGTGGCCAAGTGAATAGTACTCGGTGCCACATGTTGTGGGTGCTAGTCATGGCGGTGCCATGGATGTTTGTAGTAGGTCGAAATCCACATTAAACTACAGGTCCCAGTCTAATGCGAAGCGTTGGGCTTAGGGTTGTCAACCCTACCTCTTAAAAAAAAAACATAATATGTCTAGAAACGGCCTTAACCAAATGACCTTGGCCCACCATGGGGCTGTTGCACCAATGAAGAAGAAGAACAATGAAAAAGTAATGCAGTTATATATATATAAATTATGTAAAACACTTTATTTTGAGTTGTGTTTGTTTGTCTCTCTAAGGTTATTTTGCGCACAATTTAGTCTAATTAGACCGGGAACCGCAGTTTAACGTGGAGTCCTTACCGCTAACAAAAACCCATTCGAGCCTGAAGCCTGCAGTACCATAGGCTAGAGCACTAGCCAAATTAGGCATTAGGCTGCCTTTATTTTGGGAAACTTTAATAAAAATAAAGAATGCCTTTAGTCAACTGCTTATGTTAAAGTCTTGCGTACTCATTTTAACATGGTTCAATGTAGATTTCAGAAATTCCAAATAGAATATTAAATCGAGGACAAATCGACTTTAAATTTAAGTTCCATAATTTTCATTTTATTAATTTAAAAAATATATAAATAAATAAATACTAGAAAGAGTACTAAAACAGCACGACATGAGATTTAACTTAAATATATTTTTCTAAATTTATATAATATTGCTTAAAGTTAGAGAATTACAAATTTAATTATTTAGAATATTTTGCTTTTTCTAGTACATATCGATTATTATAATAGAAAATATACCTCTCATATTTAATATGTTTTTAGATAAGAAAACAAAAAACGAATTTGATCTCTTAAAATAAGTTTCATTTCCATTTCCTTATTAAATGTTTACCTCCATATTGTCTCTAGAAAATTAATAAATTTAATGATAGCAGAAAAAGTTTTTGTATTAGTACCATTTTCCATTTAGTAAAGATTAAATATATTTAGTATTTCCCATTTCCTCACATGATTTTTATTTTTAAAGGTATGGTTGATTTCCTTTTTCTGAGTAGAACATTCGACTAACCTTGAGATGGTTGTAATTTATTATAGTTCAAAAAATTACTACATTATTTGACTATTCGTATTATTTGATATCGAATAAAAAAAAATTAATTCAGAAAAATTTGATAATTTCCTTAAATAAATGCTATTTCTCTTCGTAAATAACTAACTTTTTTAATCAGGAATTAAAAAAAAACAGATATTCAAAAAAACTTATCATGACATGTCTATGCAAAATGAAAAATTTCTCATTTAGTAAAAAGGGAAGTATCAAGGTTAAATATTTTAGGTTAATATATTAGATTATATTGTTCATAAAAAAGTTTTGAATTCATAAAGACTTAAACTTTTGTATTCTTACAAAAAACGACAAAAATTCTTTTATCTGTATAGTGGAACAATTTTTTTTTAATAAATATTTTGGTGGAAAATTGTATTTCTCTTTTATAAATGCCTGATTGCTTAAATTTTTTATTATCGAAAAAGTTTAAAAGCGATTGTTAAAAAAATATTAATCATTGCAATGGTAAAATCATTTTGCTGAATATGCTAAATATTCTTTAAATTCAAAGGAGGATATAATCTGAAAATATTTATCTACATCACATGTAAACTGTTAAATAGTATTAAATGCAATGAAAAAAGCTTATTAATTTTTTAGAATGTTGTTTTTTGTTGTTATCTATGACTTTAATTGAAACTCAATCCATACAAGTTTGGTTCTTAAGGTAGAAATAGATATTAAATATAAAATACAAATGAAAATTAAAATTACAAATGGAAAATACCAGGCATTCTTAACTAAAGGACCAAAAAGACTTAAAAACAAGTTACATGTTCAATTATCATAATATAAAATGTAGCTCTCATATATAATATTTTTTATTTAAGAAAATGAGTGAACTTGATGTCTTAAAATAAGTTTCATTTCCCATTTTGTTATTAAATGTTTATTTCCATCTTGTCTCTTGTAAAATTAATAAATTTAATGTCTTCAGAAAATGTTTTTGTTTAGGTGCCATTTTACGTTTAGTAGAGGTTAAATATGTTTAGTATTTCCCATTTTCTCATATGATTTTTATTTTTAAAGATATTTGTTAATTTTTTTTCTGAGTTGAGCATTTTACTATCCTTGGTAGGTTGTAATTTATTATAATTCTAAAAATTACTACGTTATTTGACTATTCGTATTAGATTGATATCAAATAAAAAATTTAATTCAGAAAACTTTGATAATTTCCTTAAATAAATGCTATTTCTTGTCGTAAAAAACTTTTTTTAATCATGATTAAAAAATAACAGATAATCAAAAACTTATCATGATGTCTATGCAATATGAAAAGAATGTCTCACGTAGTAGAAAGGTTGAAGCCCCAAGGTTAAATATTTTAGGAGATTATATTGTTCATGAAAAGTCTGGGAATTCTTAAAGACTTAAACTTTTGTATGCTTACAAAATACTACAAAAATTTTTTTATCCGTAAATTGGAATAATTTTTTTTTATAAATATTTTGGTATAAAATTGCATTTCTCTGTACAAATGCTTGATTGCTTAAATTTTTATTATCGAAAACTTTAAAAGCGATTGTTACAAAAATATTAATCATTGCAATGATAAAATCATTTTGCTGAATATGCTAAATATACTAGAAATCCAAAGGAGGATATAATCTGAAAATATTTATCTACACCACTTGTAAACTGGTTAAATAGTTCTAAATACAATAAGGAAAAGCTTATTATTTTTTTAGAATGTTGTTTTTTTGTTACCTATGACTCTATTGAAACTCAATCCACACAAGTTTGGATTCTTAAGGTAGATATAATAATATAAACAAATAAAATACAAATAAGCAAAGAATAGCATAAAAAATGAAAATTACAAAGAGAAAATACCAGGCATTCTAAGCAAAAGGACCAAAATGACTAAAAAACAAGTTAAATGTTCAATTATCATAATAGAAAATATAGCTCTCATATATAATATTTTTTTTATATAAGAAAATGAGTGAACTTGATGTCTTAAAATAAGTTTCATTTCCATTTTGTTATTAAATGTTTACCTCCATCTTGCCTCTTGTAAATTAATAAATTTAATGTCTTCAGAAAATGTTTTGTTTAAGTACCATTTTCCATTTAGTAGAGGTTAAATATGTTTAGTATTTTCAATTTATTCACATGATATTTATTCATTTTCTGAGTAGAGCATTAGACTAACCTTGAGAAGGTTGTAATTTATTATAATTCAAAAAATTACTACATTATTTGACTATTCGTATTAGATGATATCAAATAAAAAATTTAATTCAGAATACTTTGATAATTTCATTAAATAAATGCTATTTCTTATCGTAAAAAACTTTTTTTTTTTAATCATGATTAAAAAAAAAAAACAGATATTCAAAATCTTATCATGGCATGTCTATGCAATATAAAAGAATTTCTCACGTAGAAAAAATTGAAGCCCCAAGGTTAAACATTTTAGGAGATTAAATTGTTCATGAAAAGTCTGGAATTCTTGGAAACTTAAACTTTTGTATGCTTGCAAAATACGACGAAAAGTTTTTTATCCGTCTATTGAAAAGAATTTTCTTTTTATATATATTTTGGTAAAAACTGCATTTCTCTGCACAAATGCTTCGTTGCTTAAATTTTATGATCGATAAACTTTAAAAGCGATTGTTACAAAAAATATTAATCATTGCAATGGTAAAATAATTTTGCTGAATATGTAAAATATCGTATATTTCAAAGGGGACAAAATCGAAAATATTTATCTACCTCACATGTAACTAGTTGAAGAGTACTAAATAAAATGAAAAAAAGCTTATTAATTTTTTTTACGAATATTATTGTCGTTGTTACCTTATTGAAACTCAATCCAGACAAATTTGGCCTCTTACAGTAGAAACAAAATGAGCATATAGACAAATGAAAATTACAAGGGAAAAGACCGGACATTTAAAAAAAAAAACGACCAAAGGCCTTAAAAACAAGTTAAATGTTCTAAGGATTAAAATTTAAAAAGCTAGAAGCATCATAAAAAATGTCCATGTTATCAGGACACGTTTTCTCTGGCCCTCCAGTAAAGAGTACACAAATAACCACTAGGCCGAATTATTTCCTGGAAACTTGTTACATCTTGGAAGAGAAGAAGATTGGCTTTTGTACTAATGTATAGTGGTACATTTTGAATATAATTTATAATAGCTCATATAATAAGAGAAAAACTTTTGATTATCAAAATAAAAACAAAATAATTTGAGGCACTCAAAAACCTTTATTCATTTGCCTCTCAAAACAATTCAAAAATTGTAACAAACCCATGAAAATAAACTGATCTACAATTTGTAAAATATTTTTTTTTTTTTTAATCCAAAGGCATTGTGTATCGGTGAATTGTAACAACTTTATATGTCTCTAGCAAGATTCAATTTGAATATTATATATATAATTATTATATTTGCATTATTCTCGTGAATATTGTCTGGTATGCATAAAGTCCACTGATGTTTCTTCCTCAAGTTTTAACTCACTTCTATTAGGGGATGATGTATGGAGAAAAGAAAAAGCATGAAAAATCCATTTCATTAGCAAGATGGTACAAACCTCTTGTTGCTGATATTTGTTCTAAACTGTAATGGTAAAATGTTGATACAGTGTAACAGTTCTCCACTGTGGCCCATCTTGGATTATGATGAACCTGCTATTATTTTGTAGAGTGGCAAATGACTTTCAGTTTAAAATGACCGGTAATGGAAAACAACATCTAAATACCAATCTACATCTAATCTACCTTATATACTGGCGAGGAAAAATCGTAAGTCGATGTAGTTAATATCAGAAATCTTAAACCTTTGAAATAACAAATCTGCTGCAAATTAGCTACTGTGAGAAAAAGTCTCAAGTTGGTACAATTTATATTATGAATCTTCACTTACATACTAAGAAATAAAATCTCAAGTTGGTACAGTTTATACCCTAAATCTTTCCACCAATGATGTAATGAACCCACTGCTACTGATCTACTGCTGAGTAAAAATTCTCAAGTCAATGCAGTTTATATCCGAAATCTTCAACCAATGAAGTAATAAATCTTCACCTATATACTGTAGAGGAAATATTTCAAGTGTTTACAGTGTATAGCATAAATCATCAAACCATGAAGTAACGAATTCACTGCCACGTATCAACTACAGAGAAAAAATCTCAAGTTGATGATTCATACCATATGTTTTTAACTAATGAGGTAATGAATCCTTCCCACATAACTGCTGCAAAAGAAATTTCAAGTCGATGCAGATTATACCAAAAATCTTCAACAAATAAAGCAATAAATCTAGTTAATGTATCTTAAATTTATTTATTATAACTAAAATAAAAATTTTTGCTTTGAATAAAATATATATATTATTATTAAATTGTTTCTATAAATAGGAAAACAATATCTTTATATAAAATAAAAATTAGTTTCAGTTGTATTAAATATATTGGTAGTGATTTTAATAGTTAAAGGGTATCAAATTGTCGACAAATTAAAAATGTACTTTATTTGGGGTAAAACCTAACCTAAAATGTAACATTATTTATCAAGATATATAATAACAAAAGTTTTATTAATTGCAAAAAGGTTCTTTATAAACCTATTTTTGCTCAACTTTCATGAATTATATATATATATATATATATATATATATATATATATATATATATATATTCCGATGCAACTTGTTCGAATAATTTGAATTTTGAATATCGTAGAAATATCATGTATTTTAAAAATAAACACCCTATTTCGCTTAGAATGAGAATCTACAAATTTATGAATTATTCTGCTAACTATATATGAAAAAAAAATACATAGATACTTAAAAATTTAAGAAAATTTGTGCAGTTTTTGTCTGTCTGAAAATATTTTTAACCATATATTTTTCAAAAGAATTTTAGAACAAAGAAAATTATAAAACACATTCTTAAACTTTTGAAATTAAAAGTTATTTACCACCGAATAACAAATAAAAAAAAAAAGGAAATGGAAATGTAGATTTCAAATGACACGAAAAAATAAATCAAAAGCTTTAAAAAATTGTGATGCACAAAAATATAAAAATATCTGATAGGAACTTGGACTTTTTCCCAAAAAATCCTAGACGCAGTTAAAAAAAAATGAAAGAATGCTCCATTAAGTTTTTTGAAAATGTGCAAAATGGCAGTAACGTTAGTAAGATGAATGATTATTGCCACAAACCTAGATGTAGTTAAAAATAAAAAATGAAAAAGCTTCTTTTTCTGAAGGAACAAAAAGTTTTATAGCAAAAAAAACCCTACAAGCTTTATTTATGAAATCCTTGAGATTAACTTCCGTAAAAATTTAAGTACCATATCATAATTCTATTAAGAAAATTCTTATTTATTTGTCATATTTAAATAGTTTTACATATATCTAACAAAATCCTTTCATCTTGAAACAAAAATGAAACATATATTGAGACAACATTAAAATATTTCGAAAAAAAATAAAATTCTTAAATCAAATTTCAAAATCAATATTTTATTAATCTCACATTTTTCTTGTAAAAGATACTTTAAGTCAATGATCAATTTGATAATGAATTAGTAATTTACAATAGTTTTATATTTCAAAAACAAATTTTTAGATAAATAAAAAAAGTTTTCTTATAATGTGTTTTTAAATTTATGTAACAATTTTAAATTATTGTTAAAACTTCAAGCTTTACATATGAAATCCTTGAGAATAACTTCTGTAATAACTCCCAAAAAAAGTTTATATTATAATGCCAGAACAAAATTAATTTTAAGAATATTCTTATTTACTTGTTATATTTAAAATACTTTTAAATATATTTAAAAATCTCTTAGTCTTAAAGAAAAAAAAAATAAAACTTATATTGAGATAACTTTGAATTATTTTTTTAAATCAAATTTATTTTAATAATCTCACATTTTTTCATCTAAAAGATATAGTTTGTCAATGTAATCAACTTGATAATGAAAAAATTAATTTGCAACAGATTTACATTTCAAAAACTTATTTTTTGATAAATTAAAAATGTCTCAGCTTATTATATGTTTTAAAATTATATAACAAATTTAAATTGTTATTTATATATAAAAAAGTACTCATACCACTATTCTCGTTTAACAAAAATATTTCTTAAAAGTTTTTTATTAAGATGTTAAAAGGACATGCTTGCATTGAAATAAAATTTCAACTGTATTAATTAATTAATTTTGGTGAACATACATATAAACTAGAGGGGCCTGAATGGCCGAGTGGCTAGCGATCAGGCGCTTGGTACAACAGGTTTCGGGTTCGAGTCCCGGCGGTGCCATGGATGTCTGTAGTGGTTCGGCCGAGTGGCTAGCGCTCAGGCGCTTGGTACAGTTTCGGGTTCGAGTCCCGGCGGTGCCATGGGTGTCTGTAGTGGTTCGGAATCCACTTTAAAAAGTAGGTCCCGGTCTAATAGGATCGTAGAGCGTTTCGGGGGGCATTATTACTCCGTGGCTTATCTTCCAAGTTACACTCGCCCCCTGGGTGATGCAAAGTGACTATGTCTCTGCAGCACTTGCCTTAAGGCATCAAAAGACCAAGCTGTCTGTGTTTGCCAACTGCATTAGAAAGAAAAAAAAAAAACATATAGAATAGAGGGACCTGAATGGTCGAGTGACTGGTGCTCGGTACCACGGGTTTCGGGTTCGAATCCCGGCGTGCCATGGACATTTGTAGTGGTTCGGAATCCACTTTAAACCGTAGGTCCCGGTCTAATAGGATCGTAGTGCGTTGCGGGGGCATTGTTACTCCGCATCCGTAGCTTATCTTCAAGTTACACGCGCCCCCTGGGTAATGCAAAGTGAGTAACGTCTGTGCAGCGCTTGCCTTAAGGCATACAAGACCAAGCTGTCTAATTATTTGCCAGCTGCATTAGAAAGAAAAAATAACATATAGAATATTTTTAATTTTTGATAATTTCCATTTTCATTTTTGAAAGTACTTAAATTTTTCTAAATAAAAATATCCTCATTATTTTTCAGTTTTTCTACATTGTTGGTGTTTCTTTTTAATGATATAATGCATGCCTTTTATACATAATAACCATAATAATTTCATATTATGATTTTCATAGTTACTTAAATTATTATTGTAAATATTACCAATACAATTAATTTTTCATTCCATTGATTTAAAATGCATTTTTTTAAAATAATTATTTACAATTTTAATGAGAAAAATCATTCTTTAAAAACTGCTTAATAACTAATATTACAACTATTTCAGAATTACTTACAAGATTTTAAAGTTTTAAATTTAAAAAAAACTTAGGAATTGATTACAAAAAAAGTCTAGTTATTATATAAACGGAAAGTAAAAATACAAAAATTAAAAATATTTCAACACATAATTAAAATATTAAACATATTGTTCAAATATAATTAAATATCTAAATAAATATGTAAGTCAGATACTTTAAAATACAAAATATTTAATTATATAAACTAAATTTCATAATTTGATAAATTTAAAAGTCATATATTCTTCTAAATATCGACATTAGATTTATTCTGAAAATGTACTTTTTTATAAGTACACTATATATAAATTAATAATTATATATATATAAATATAATAAATATCTCCTATTAATTAATTAAATAATTAATACATATTGAGAGTAAAAATCCTTGAAATAATGAAACCTTTTTAAAAAATAAGATTATTTTATGAATAATGGTAAATTATTATTGGTAAATAATTATTATATTTTTATTTTTATTTTTATGAAATATTTCTAGAATTTAATAAATATTTAGAAATATACGGTTATGCTTCCCAAATGTTATAAAACAATATTACTTTTAAAAATTTATAAAATAAGTGTTTTAATAAATATAGTTTTGTATAATACACGTTTAACATAATTTCTAATGAAAAACAAAACTGATGATTTTATTGGAATATTTTATTTTACAAATTTGCCAATAGATGGCGGTACATTCAAAGCTCTAAAGTTCATTAGTTGCATTTTCGGTTCTCTGTTATTTTATCGCAAATTTTATTCAGATAAATGTTCTTTTTTTTTTTTTTTTATTTCAAAATTTAACTACAATTTGTTGTAATAGATTATCACTTTAAATTTAATGGCATTAAGAACTCTGTTTTTCACTTATAAATGTACCATATATTTCTCATCAAATCTAAATAAAATGCTTTGTCATTTTCGTTTATTAATGTTTGGCGATAAGAAAAGGTACAATTGTGACTATTTATTAAGTATTACATGACTGCTGGTTTTAAATATTTTAAATACAAGGTTTTTTTAATTAAAATTATAAAAAAAATATAGTTTGATATTACTTTTAAAAAATATTAAACTATTTAAAATAACTATTAAATATATTAAAATATTATTCATTTTTCGGTTATATAATATAGAATCAACTTACAAATTCATAAGAAATATGACAACTAAGCAATATGTATTAATGCTTTTTTGTTTGCATCTTATCCCACTTGCGGCGAGTGAAGCATCCAGACCAAAGACCTGTGTGTTCTTACGTAAGGGAGGGGTAGCTTCTGTTGCAATGGAACAACCGTAGGTAGAAGTCTGATTTAGCTTCGTGTAGCTGAAGAAGGACAGAAGTGCTTTCTGGGAGGCCTTTTAGAGGGAACTATCCCACATTCGGGTATCGTATTTAAGAAAACCGGAAACTTTCACCAGGTAGTCAGACTAACGAGGCAAGATGCTGAACAACACAAACGCCCACGAGACTCCTTGTTTTTCAGAAACATTGTCTACAACAAAGCGGCCAGCGGATTGAACCCCACCATAATGCTCATCATTGGGCACGTTGGTACTGAGCCATATATTAGGGAAGTTATAACTATACTATCACATATAATTTTGTTCTGCACAAGATCAGAAAATTGAATATTTTTAACTCTTTTATTTAGATTCCCTTCTGTTCAAGGCAGCGCCTTCGCTTCCTTCAGTTCCGGGCAATGTCGACCTATTAGATTAATTTCGATTTTCTGATATCTTCACATTCTCTGCAGATCTACTTGTTGTCCTTTGTTTAAACTTATTTCTGGTTTGATTGAATAGTTCTCTTTTCTTTTTCTTATGCATCATTGCAAATGTAAGAATAAAAACCAGTGGGAAATTCAACAAAACCTTCTTCAACATTAACACTTTCTTTCTTACCGATACTATATATTTCCCAAACGTAAAATCACATCAAAATTAAATTTGAACAGCCGGAGACGGGAGAGTTGAGAATTCCGGCCATAAGAAAGGATCGGAAAGTCAGGTATTACTTTATCAATAGCCGATAAATTATTATATTATATCGTTCGTACAAAAAAATCATAATTTTCATTTCATTTTAAAAATCATAAATCTGATATTTTATTTGTTTCTGTAATCATAACAATTTTTTTGAGAGTATAGAATTGAAATATAACTCGACAAGATTCACTATCTTGTTTAAAATAAAAACAGAAAAGCTGCTGAATTCTTCAAGTTGAACTACGGTAACGAAAAGAAATTGGTGATGTACTTCGGATTACAACCTTGACAACATCTTTAGCTGTGCAGGAATTTAGGTGAGCTAGCTCGCCTTCTAAATTGCCATGTAGCTGGGGTCATTTAGACATTTAGTCAGACATTTTAGGCTGGTGACATTTTACGTTGATCTGGACATTTTTATTGGTAAGATTGCAGATATTTTTTTCGTATTTATTAAACGAAATTGTAGGTGGTTTCAATTAATCGGTTAGTACGTTTTATTTATTCATTAGTTTTACATCAGCCTATCTATGAACAATACAACGGGGTAAAAGTAACGTTCAACATTCGTCAACCACAAAAAGTATCTAATTTATCCCAAATTGGATAATGTTTTTAAAGATATTGATCAATTTCGAAATTTTTCAAATGATTTAGGTCTTTTATTAGAAATCTCTGCCATGTTTGGTGAAGTTTAGATATAAATTGAGAATTGCCAGGCAATGATCAACCGTGCATTGCCTGGTATTCATGCACAGACTTGAAAAAATATATGTATAGATACTCAATTGGGAAATACCTCCTATACGCACACACACATATATATATATATATATATATATATATATATATATATATATATATATATATGAGGCTGCTGCAAGGTAACTGAAAAAAAAATAAAACATTTAAATAAATAAGCTTGTAATTTGAATCACTAACGTCATTTTATTGCATGATTTGAGTCCAAAGAATTAGATGCAGCCAGCCAGAAATATGAGCGGTGAGTCTAGACGGCGAAAGTAGTAAGGTGGCTGCTAGTTAGTAAGACAGGTCATTAGATAAAAGCAGTTGTTTTGAGGAAATGTGAGGAAGAATACAAGATTAGAGAAATAGCCTGATTTTGAAATAGTAGGTTGGGAAACTCAGGTAATAATGTACATTAAAAATAATTGGATTAGCATTTTTGTCTGCTGGTCACATGAAGATGTTCTGGTAGTTATTTCTCCGCAATAGAAATGGGTTTTACCCAGAAAGCTACTTACTTTTGATAGGCATTCAGGGCAAAATGTTTCCCGAAATTCCCATTACGCGTGGGCGTATGATGTAAAAAACGAAATAAAATAATGAAATAAATGAAAAAATATATTTTTGTATGACACTTTATCACTGAGAAATATTTATTATAAAGGATCGGTTATAAATTGGTTGCAATGATATTATGACTGCAAACCTTGGTTTTGGACGAATTATTCATCGCTGCCGTAACTAACGTCCCTCGGATACTCCTCCAAAAAGCTCAGCCAACACATTTGCAAATTTCATCATCTGTTAGAGGCTTATTGGAATGCATTTTTAGGGGACATAATTGCTTGCAGAATTATCGTCCCTAAAACTGATGGCGTGTATTTTTTATTAACCAGCAGGTGGGATGAATCGTTCGTAGGCTGACACATAGATGGCGCTACTAGTATTAAATCAATATAATTTTTAGTTAGCCCTCATCTTCAAAAGACACGTGTATAAATTTGACAGCTGTTTCACTATTAGTGAGTTATGGCATTTTTAGTGAAGCTACTTTTGTTAGTTTGAAAAAAAATGGATTAAAAGGAATTTCGTGTGTTAATAAAGCACTGCTTGTTGCCAAAAAAAAAAAAAATACTATTGAAGCCAAGGCTTATTATTTATTATTAGTCGAATAATGCTTGATAAACATTATTCGGACTTTACACCAGGAAAATCAACCGTAGAGAAGTGGTTTGCTAAATTTAAACAAGGCGAAATGAGCACCGAGAACGATGCACGCAGTGGACGCCCCAAAGCGGCTGTTACCGACGAAAACCTCAAAAAAGTCCACAAAATAATTTCTGATAACCTTAAAGTGAAGTTAATTGAGATAGCTGAAACCCTAAAGATATCAAGGTACGTGTTGGACATATCTTGAATGAATATTTGGATATGCGAAAGCTCTGTTCAAAGTGGGTGTCGCGCGAGCTCACAATCGACCCAAAACAACAACGAATTGATGATTCTAAGCAGTGTTTGGAGGTGTCGTAATAAACCCGAATTTTTGCGTCGATATGTGACAATGGATGAAACATGGCTCCATCATTTCACATCGGAGTCCAATTTACAGTCAGCCGAGTAGACTGCTCGTGTTCACTAAAAATGCTATAATTGACATACTAATAGTGCAACAGCTGTCAAATTTATACACGTGTTTTTGAGGGTTAGTGCTAACTAAAACTCGTACGGATTTAATACTACAGCCCACCTGTTATAAAACTATAAATCAGACACACCTAACATGTAATGTCGATTGAAGAAGAGAATAAATATTGCTTTGACGCCCATCATGCACTAGCTCGAGAACGACAGAAAAGTTTCAAAAATGTCTTCTCTGTATACCTGAGAAGTAAAACGCCGTGATTTTTGAGCGATTTACAAATCAGTACGATTATTCAAAAAGAAATTTTACCATATACATACACCAGTACTAGACCCACAATTTCTGTCTCTTTTATGGAGTAACACTGGAGTAATATAGGATTCATATCTACCACCAGATAGATACAATCATCTTCAGCATATTTGCAAAACAAAATAACAGTAAAAAAAACAATAGAAAAACATTCATAAGTAAAGTATACAGAGCTTTATTAATATGTACTCCAACTGTGCGTTAAATAAAAACTTCCATTTCGATGGCGTACTGGATGCTCGTAGCACATGATTGACTTCTTGCATACAACCTTCCTTTGCGCAGAATTGATCTAGGTACCAACATTCAAGTCAGTTTTTTGTAGCAGTTCCGTTTCCCTCTCAATATTAGTTTCAAATAGCATTCATATATTCAAATAACATAGCATTTATATATAATAATTCAAATAGCATTTACATATAATAATTCAAACAGCATTTTTATATAATAATTAAAATACCAATTATATATAATAATAAAATACCATTTATATATAATAATTAAAATACCATTTATATATGCAAACTAGTTTTTGTTTATTTAACAGCATATATAGAAATTTAAAATATATATAAAAAAAAATTCTAATTTTTAGCTATTCCTTATTATAATTAAATATTTGTAAATGGATTTTAAAATAAAATATTAGTTTACTTTGTATATTTAAATAAACATTTTCTTTTTTAAAAAAATGTAGCAATTTTAAATACAGTACATGACATACTAGTATGCCTAAAATTGTTTCAGTTCCTTTTCCTGCATTAAAAAATACTTACATAGTTTTAAAGTACCAAAAAAATGTGTTTTTAAATGTATTTACTGAAGAGAAAAGTGAACGTCATCGTTACTTTTTCATTTAAACTTATTCTATGAGAAAAATATTTGTAGCATAGCTTATAAATCATCGTGAAAATGTAACATTGTATGATAAATTTATCTGTCTTAAACTGTGTTGACATAAAATATGTTCCGAAGTCACATTTAATGTTTATCACTAGAAAAAATTGCAATTTTTTTCATATAAATAAAAACTTTTGATATAGATTCTTCTTTATCATTCCGCAGTACAAATGGTCCATTTATAAGCTTCACAGCTTTCTTTCGATCTATTAACTGCATAGTGAAGTATTACAAATCAAAAGAAGCTTTTTTATCTGTTATGAAAGATGACTCATTTTTTTGCTTTAACAAAACCATCCAGCCATTCTTTGAAGTCATTTTTGAAGGCTGTATGCAATAAATAATAAAAAATAAAAGAATAAATTTAGCATGATGTAATTTATTATTTGGGACAAATTATTGATTCATCATTCAATTTCTATGGATCACACTATAGATAAATTTGATCTGTTAATTAATCAGTTATTTGAGGAAGTAGTAAAGAAATTTTTAGACTTTTATGAAAAGCATTGTAGCATTTTATTGAAATATATTTACAAGTAACTGCTAAGTATAGAAAAGTGCTCCATAGAAAAAAGTGAGTCCATAGAAAAGTGCTCTAATGTCGAATTTGTGACTGTGTAGATAGGTTGGGTAATACATATTGAGGTTAATGCTTATAAACAAAGTTGCTTTAATGTCGTATGTGCAAGTGTATATACTACTGTGCCCAAAAAAGTAAGACCAATTTTTTTTCAAAATCTCTTTATTTATTCTTCCAAATTTATTTCATCGCCTTCAAGTAATCCCCTCCTGACCCAATGCACTTATACCAAAATTTTTTTCTCAATGCATGCTAAAATGACATCGGCGATTCACGTTGAATCTCTTCAATCTAAAAACTGTATCCCCAGAGTACACTTTTCAGTTTAGGGAAAAAGCAAAAGTGCAGTGTGCTGGCGCATTCAGTGTTTTCGGTACCATTCGAGATTTTAACCGCTGGGGGCCCAAAATGGAATTGACTGACTCTTTTGAAATTTCAACATCATCAGCAAGGTCTCTAATTGTAAATAGACTGTTTGCCAGCATCAAATCTTTAATTTTTGGACTTGAGCTTCGTGGTTGGGGTTGAAGGTCGACCGGAGAGCTCTTCGTTTTCAACGCGTTATCTGCCTTCTTTGAACTGCTTATACCACTTGTAAACATTTCTTTCCGATATAAGAATGCTCACCGAATGCCTTCTTCCGATATTCTATACGTTTCACAAACAAAATTTAACGCAAATTCTTTGTTCAATAAATTCAGACATTTCAAAAATCGCCGGAATCAGTTTTAGCGTCTCACAAAGCCAAGCGTAACTCAAATGTTAATGAATATTTTGATTTCAAATTTCACACAGATATCAAGGGCAGCGCCAGCAACCTAAAAGAAAAAAATTAAATTCCTTAAGCCCCGGAAATTTTAAATTGAAAATTCCCGGGGCTTATGGAATTGTATGGAATGTAGTGAATAGTTTGAATAGTGAATATTAGAGGTTAATGCTTCCAAAGAAAGACGTTCTAAAGCCGAATATGTAAGCATATAAGTGTGTGTGAGCAATATACGTATATATACAAAAATGGCTTCCAAATAAAAGCCATCTAGTGTCGAATATGTAAGCGTATATTTGGGTGTGGGTAGGAAATACACAAATTAATGGTTCCAAACAGAGATGCTTTAATAGCGAGAATACAAGCGAGAAGGTACGTATGGAAAGTGCTTATAAAAGATTATCTAGTGTCGAATATGTAGGCCTATAGGTGTTTGGAAAGGGCATTTAGAGATTAATCCTTCCAAACAAAGGGCCGTTAGTGTCGAATATGTAAACATCTATGTGCTTGTTGATAATGCATACAGATATTAACGATTCCAAACAAAAAATTGCTTTAGTATTGAATATGTAAAATTTAGATGAATGTGTATGATGAGTATACAACATGTTTCAAAGATATGTGCCAAAATGTAATGCAGGGATAAGAGACCGGAAGTTGCACATTTTATAATGGAATGTGGGAGAGGAAATGATGCTACCACATAATTAGATGTGAAGAACAGGTAGAAGAGGCGATAAATCCAGGTAAAGTCAAAAGTAATAAACGTTTTAATGGTTAGGTGTTTGAAACACACATTCAAAAGATTGATCACCTATATTAATTGAAGATTCACAGCAGGCTGAACATGCATATATTGCCATATATAAGCAACATTTTCAGTTACGTGACTCACTTTCACAGGAGAAACTAACACTTGGGCAAATAGACTTAAATCGGTCAGAGTGATACATTCATAGATCCTGCTCTTAATGTGCCTGCGGCCTGATGAGCAATTGGCTGACCTCTGGCTTTTGATATCCCATGCTCCAGGTTCGAATCCGACGGTTGCAGGGATGTTTGTTAGTGGTTCGAAATCCACGTTAAACTGTATATCTCAATCTAATTAGTCTAAAGTGTGTAAAAAATGACAGTAGAGGGACAAACGTTAATGTGGCTTCAGGAGAAAAAATGACTCATGTCAAATGTAGTGATCGTCGAGGACAAAGAACATGTCCATCTCGTTATGTGGGGCGTAAGTAGCGTCGATTTAACTACTGATATTTGTTCTGAAGTAAGATGGGGTCCTATCATATTGGAATTGCTGGAGCTAGATCAGGTTTCCGGAAATGGATCAGGAGGTGGAGCTGGATCAGGTGGTGGAGCTGGATCAGGTGCTGGAGCTGGATCAGGTTCTGGATCAGGTGGTGGAGCTGGATCAGGTGCTGGAGTTGTAGGTCAGGTTTCCGATATGGATTAGGTGGTGGAGCTGGATCAAGTTTCCTATATGGATTAGGTGCTGGAACTTCTTGTGCGTACAGATGGCCTGCGGTATTTTAACAGACGACGAACTAATTAAGTAATTGAAATTATTTGCTATTTGCAATTGTTCTCACAATCCGCGTTTATTTATTTATTACCATTATTATTTTTTTCTGAAATGATTCTGTTTCTACTCTGGATGTTTTTAATCGAAATTAATAGGTCTATTTAAGCTATTTTTAAATTAAATATTTTATTTTATTGTAGTTTCTTTTGTCAGGAAATTAATAATTAGCAATTCAGAAAAAAAGAATATTTTCTGGAAATGATATATTCAATCCAAAAGATGCAAAAAGTGATCTGAATCCGTTTGCAACCACTTATGAATACTAGATAAATATTTTCCCAGCTACCTGATAAATCAAATAAAAATAAATAAAATAATAATTAAATGGAAAAATTTTCAATACATATTAGACTTGGGAAATGGCGTTGCAAACGCACTTGCCAAAACAAAGCCAAACATAATAGAAATTATTCAGGCAAAACAATTGCATGCATTCCATTAAAATTTGAATTTAAATTTGATAATTAATATTTATAATTTTGTGAGTAAAATTGTCAAAAAAATGTTTCACATATAGTAACGTATATTACAAGTGTAATTTATTTGTATTTAAATGACAAAAGGCCGTAATCACGCAAATGATTGTAAAAAGGATTGAGTACCATTGTTCTAAGATGGGTGGCCAACCCAAATGATCTTGCGGGCCACTTTGAAAATGCATCCTAACTCCGCGGGCCGCATATGAAAATTATATATCTTCATATTAGATTTAGACCCACTATAGACATTTTTGGAGTGAAAAATTGAAACATAATGAGTTATTATATTTACATGTGAACATATATAATGTATTAATGATGATACTGAATGCACATTGTAAATAAATGAATAACACTAAAAATGAAATTATAACTGACAAAAAAAAAAAAATGAAATCATTAAACAATATTTATTTTACTAGTGCAATGTTTGTTTCTCCACTCAATTTGGGTATTCGATCTCAATTTGGGTATTTGCACATCGTAATGGGTTGAGTCCTTTATGTATGAGCGTGTTTTTGTGTTGGGTCAATTTCATTTCGAAAAAAAAAAAAAAAAAAAAAAAAACTTTTGCAGGTGTGAGTTGAACCAAAAGTGCTAACAACTTTTTGTGCTGGATTATTCGAATTGAAAATTTCTCTATATATCTGTCATATATATATATATATATCAATATATACCATATATTATCACTTATAATATTAATATCTGTCATAAATTGACAAGAATATTATTTTAAAACCAAAGTTAATTTTTCGACAGTCAATTTTTGAATATATGAATGCACAAAGAATGTATTCCTGTAATACACTCATTTTCCCCTACTTTGGCCAATATAAAGTTAATATATTTTGTAAAAGTGTGATACATCTCATGGGCCGGAAAATATTCAAGTCGCGCCGCGGGTTGATCACCCCTATTCTACGACATCTCCAAACTTTGGAGGACTACAGATATAAACCACTGACATATTACTAACGTCTAGACTACGTAATAATCACATACTCCACAGTTAGTCGAATGCCGTGAAATCATATAAATCAATTAGGGGTATTCGATGTTTAGTCAAAGAGGAGAGGAATACACTAATAACTGGGACAGTTGCAATAGTTGATGCGTGCAAAGATGTTCCGACATCTGTCTAGCAGTCACACTTTGGTGCACAAAACAGGATGCCCAATGAATTCCTATCTGATCGCAAACTCCGATGATATCATAGCAGTGGTGATGTCATGTGTCAAAAGAATATCAGATGCATGGACACAAAATTAGGCATGTTCTCTATTACTGGATTAAATTAAGGAATATCTGATTCGATTTGATTACGATACGATATGTCTGTACGATTCGTACGATTCGATATGGTGGAAATAAATATGACAAAACGCAAGGTAGCGAAGAAATCCCGAATAAAAAGTTTTGTGAGGATTTCAAGGTTCAATTATTTTAGATATTTTAATATTGCTTAGCGTGCATTTTAGTTTTGAATTATAGTTCAAATAAGAGACTGTCTGTCTTATAATTTAAAATTATAATATTTAGAAGTCCATTTTTTTTTTTTTTTTTTATTTGAATACATTACATGTTTATCTGGTGGGTAGCCAAAAAAAAAAAAAAATTCTTATTAATTATTGTTTTCTTAAAATTCTTGTTAATTACTTTTATCTAAATTTTATGGTAAAACTGATTATTTAAATAACTTAAATTATCACTTTTTTAAATAGTTTAATTAATGTAATAAGATATCTATGTATGATATAGTGACCCAACGGCCCCTCTGGCTCTCAGTACCATAGGCGTTGGGTTCGAACCGGATGGATGTTTGTTCGGAATCCACTGTAACCGTAGGTCCCGGTCTAATAAAATCGTAGAGCGTTGGGATGTTGAGTCAGTCTTCAGCTCTTGTGGTTTCTCTCTAAAGTGAAACTGTATATTATTCTTAGCCATGGCCCTGTCGTCTGCGATGGGGTCTCTTAGACCTGGTGCCAGCTTTTCTGCACCAAGGAAATTAGTAACAACAACAACATGTGTGAAATTATTTTTTCCATTGTTTTCTGAACATCTTATGAAGTAAATTGCAATATCTGGCGATTTTGACTAATAAATTGTAAAATCGGTTCTCTTTTTTTTTATTGCTTGCTGTACATTGGTATGAAGGTAATGGAAATAAAAATTTAAAGATAATTTTGCACTGGTAGGAGTGTTGTTTGCTTCGAATATGAGTTTTAATAAAATTAAATCAATCTTTTTTGTTCTTCTTTTAAATAAATCATACTGAATATTTGTGACAGTGAAAACACATTACACGCACTAACTATTTCCTTTATTTATGAGTTAATAGCATTTCAGTGCGCCAGTATTACTCTCTGAGAAAAATAACGAGAATAAATAATACTTGTAGGATAACCTAAGAACTTAAACCGATGCGAGGCCTTTATTCCAATCGCCACTGATTAAATCTTTTTCGATCTTTAACCCAAGAATCAACACGAATTCATTTCAGGTCGTTATGATTGCTACCACATTAAATGTTAACTAGACACCTAGTTAGGCCTACATTAAGCCATGCATTATTTTTTGGAATTTAGCAAATTTGCTCTGGCGCTCAGGCCACAGGTTTCGGTTCGAGTCCCAGTGGTGCCATGATTTCTTGTTGTGGTTCGAAATCCACTTTAAATCGTAGGTCCTCGTCTAATATGACTATACAAAATTGGGCATAGACTGACAACCCTACCCCATGAAAAGAAAGCACCTCTTATTTCGAAATCTTTCAATAAGCAGACGGCCTTTTTGCCCAACAAGGGGCTGTTGAGCCAATGGAAAGAAGAAGAAGCATACTGTGCTTGGTTATTTTTTGAGAAGATTTTACTCTAATAATTGTTGTTTTGAAATACGGAGGCCCTCAATTTGATGTTATAAACTACTAAAATATTAACAATGTAGCATATTCAGCTTTACCAACGATGCATAATATAGGTTCCATTCCTCAATTCTCCTCTAAACTAACGATATGATTTGTGGCTTATGAATAAGCTTTTTTTTTTTCCGTTGTCAAAGATTCAGCTTCCCAATTTAACATTAATTATCATTACAAATACAATTTTTTTTTTTTTTTTTTAGTTTGTATATACTCCATATACCAGACCACATTTTCTTTTTTTTTTTTTTTTTTACTGTAAAATACTATTTAATGATTTAGAATTAAAATATGTATGAAATAACATTTTTATATAAATATTTGTAAAGTTTTGAAAAAAAAAAAACATTTTACTGCATTTTTAATTGTTATTTCCACATTATATAATCGACTTTTATTTGAAGAATTAAACAAAATGCTAAACTAATAACGAAATAGTATATTCCTGTAAATAAAAGTATAAAATAAATTTTTAACTGTTAAAATATTAATTTTGTAATAATTTAAAAGTTTCTCATCATTAAATGTAACATTTCATTTTTTTTCCTTCAAAAGAATTCCATTGACTTAGCAATAAAATAATTTAACAAAAAATAAAAACTTAAAATATTTTTTTTTTCTCTTTATATCATAATTTTTATTGTATTCTCTGATACATTTTTTTTTTTTTTGTTATACATAATAATTTACACAAAAATTTAAAAATGTGAAATAATAATAATCTGAAATTAAGGTTATAAAAAAGAACATGGAATTTTAATTAACAATGCAAAAATAATTAACTCAAAATAATAATTTCAAATTTTTATGCCATAAATGAAGACCACTTTTTTAGCACCACTTTGAAAAATGAGCTTTTTTTAACAAAGTAATTTTCCTGCCTTGAATTACTAATCCTTACTTTCATCCTAAAAATTACTTTTTCCAGTTTCAAACATGGTCTTGCATTTCAATGATTTCCATTGGGAAGAAATTAAAATGAAAAAAAAAAAATTATATGAAATAGTTTCAGCACTAATTTCAACTTTTTAACATATGGAAATTTGTGCCATAAAAGTCAAAAGTGAATATCTTTAAAAATTCAAAAATAAATTCGTAAGATTTTACTATCATAATTCTACGGGAAAAACTTTAGGTTCTTAAATAATCTGCATAATTAAAAATTGTAATTTGTAATTATAATGGTAAATGTGTCTATCAATTTATTTTTTTTTGTCTTGAGGTAAAAATTTTTAGCTGCTATATAACAAGCATTTTGAACAAAATCACTTATTTTAATGCAACGAAAGAAATATTTTGCTTTAAACGACTTTTACATGGCCAAAAATTATAAATTTTAAAATTCTAGAATAAATTAGTTTAGATTTGGAACAATGCTAACTTAAGACAAGTAGTTTTTTTAATTATAGATTTTCTGTGAAAGTTAATTTTAAGTGAATTTGTTATGCAAAAATTTCAATCTTTTAACTACAGAATTAAAAAGTTTTCACTAACATTTAAAATTAAAAATAAATCAATTATTTTCTGACTACAGCAATTAAGAAAAAAATTCCCAGCCCACCCTCTCTTTTGAGAAAACAGAACATTAAATTTTAATTTTCGCAATACGTTTATTAGAAATAATATATTATTGTTACCTTGATAGACTTAAAATTATAAAACAAGTTAAATGTTCTAAATAAAAAAAAAATTAATAGCTAGTAACACTCTATTTAAAGTACGTGTGATCAAGGCATGTCTTCTCTTGCCCTCCAGTAAAGCATACACATATCACCATTTTGTTGTAAGTCAGGTTTTCAAACCGTCCTGCCCTAAGACATCCGGTACTACCCTTCTGTTGTAAGGTAAGGGTCCAGTCCCAAGCAAACAATTAGATGGGACTTATCCATTTTTTCTGTCTTACATAAAACACATATCAGAGTTCACAATTCCTATCTTGGCCAGATGTTCGCCCATGCAGTTGTATCCAGTTCTTAATCTAAAATTGGCAACAGCGTATTTGGGACCATTTAGACTAAATTTTGTCCAGTCATCCTCGACTGTCTCCCACACTCTTTCTTTGGTGTTAGATAATAATTTACTAACGTGCGATGGCTTAATTTTGTCCCGTATAGTTGTCCTAAAAGAGTCAAGAGGGATAGGATTGTCAAAAAACTACTTTTCTTTTTTTTTACCAGAAGAACTGCCGTTTCTTTGCCATAAATAACTAAACATCATATAACATACTACTGTGTCCAAAACGTAAGACAAATTTTAAATTTAAAATTCCCGGGGTTTATGGAATTTCAATTTTTTTTTTATTTAGGTTGCTGGCACTGCCCGTGACGTCTGTGGGAAATTTGACGTCAAAATATTCATTAGTGTTTGAGTTACGCTTGGCTTTGTGAGACGCTAAAACCGATTCCGACGATTTTTGAAATGTCTGAATGAATTGAGCAAAGAACTTGCATTAAATTTTATTTGCGGAAACGTATAGAATGTTGAAGAAGGCAATCGGTGAGATTTCTTATATCGGAAAGAAATGTTTAGAAGTAGTATACACAGTTCAGAGAAGGCAGAGAACGCGTTGAAGATGAAGTGCCCTCTGGTCGACCATCAATCTCAACCGACGAAGCTCACGTCCAAAAATTTAAGATTTTTTTGCTTTTTAAACCGTTGATTTACAATTAGAGGCCTTGCTGATGATGTTAGAATTTCAAAAGGATCGGTCAATTCCATTTTTGCTCTCAAACTCGTCAAATCTCGATTAGTGCTGAAAACATTAAACCATCGTATTCACTCCGTTCAACTTCTGGCTATCCTCTAAACTCTAAAGACCTCTCCGGGGAACCGTTTTGAGCCGATTGAAGAGATTCAACGTGAATCGCCGCACGCTTTGAAGTCCATCCTTGCCTATGAGTTTTTAGCAGTATTGAGGATTGCAAAAAAAAAATTTGTTATAAGTGCATTGTGTCCGGAGGGGATTACTTTGAAGGCGATGAAATAAATTTGGAAGGACAAATAAAGAGGTTATGAAAAATAAATAATTGGTCTTACTTTTTGGGCACAGTAGTATGCGTATTAACATCGTATTAAAAATATATATGTATCATAATATTCGGTGTTATTAGCAATTATGATCAATTTAATTCATTACCTGTATTAATAAAATAAAAAATGAATTTTCATTCATGTTAAAAGTCTAAGGTCTTTTTTAAGTACTAATTAAAGTTCAATTAATTAAGGTATTGCAAGTCCAAAATCTTTTAATATTATTCATTACATTTGGAAGCTGAATATCAATAAAATTCAAAAACTCATCTTTGGAAATTCCTATTTTTTACTTTTAAATAACATAGAAATCACATTTATGTATAAAACATTACTTAAGATTTATTCTTTTTAAAATTTCAGAGGCATATTTGGTAATGGTGAAGCAGAATTAAGTCGTATGACATAAGGGAGGATGGATCAAAGCTTTAAAAATGCTTATAATAAACAAAAAAATCTATTTCTGACATGGACATTTTTTCCGAAAATTCTCAATGTAGTGAATGAAAATTAAAAAGTAAAAATGTTCCATTACACTATTGAAAATGTGGAAACGGCGTCTTAGAAAACATTAATAAGACGAATGGTTATTTTTACAACGGAATACTTTCAAATGGAAAAACGAAAATTTCATTTTTCTTTTAAAGAACGAAAAAGTTCAATCAAGTTTTTATATTGTTCTCAAGATTTTTCTGCCAAGTTTTCCCAACTTTTATACATGAAAGACTTGAGATTAACTTCTGTAAAAGATTTTACAAAGTTTTCTTTTAACATTTAAAAAAAAAAAAGAAAGAAAAATATTGTATATTAATATTATTCAGAAAATCCTTATTACTTTGTTTTTTTTTTTATGGAATTGAAATATTTTTGTATCAAACAAAAATCTTTTTAAGGGATATAATAAAGTTTATATATATCTTAAGTATAGTATATATCTTAGCTTAGTATATTAAGATATTTAAAAATTGTCTAAATCATTTTTTGTAGAAGTTATTTTGTGTCACTATATCTTTGATTATGAAAAAATAAATGACAAAATGAGTAAGTGATGACTCTTTTTATTTATGAACGAAAATATACGAAACAATTATATTTTTTTTTTTACTATATACGAATTTAGATGAAATATTTAAATTACAATTCTTATAAGAACGACTTATTTCTGTTATTATTTATGTTTACTAAAATATTTCTTTAAAATTTTGATTAAAAAATTTTTTTTTGATTAAAAAATTATAAGTAACGGTATTAAAATACAAAATAAGTGTAGAAACCTAGATAGACTTATATAACAATACGAGTAATTGAATATTATGAATAATGGAATAATAATGAATACGGAAACTATGGATAATTGAATAATATGAATAATATAATAATAATGATAATTGCATAATATAAATAGTGAAATAATAATGAATTCTAAAAATATGAATATTATGGATAACTGAATAATATGACTAATGTAATGATAATGAATACCTAAAAATATGAATAATTAAATAATATAATTCTTTAATAAGGCATAATTTTAATCTCCATTTTGCAAATTCAATTGAATTTTTCTGCAAATTACTATTTTTCAGAAGTTGCTTTCCACGCTTTTCTGTAAGAATATTTTCTACTTTTAAGTGATTTCCTTTTATGAAATACATTTTTGATTTTTAATTAGACTGTTATTATTTCTGATTACATAATTTAATGAGCAATAATGAATAAGCAAATATTCAAAATCATTGGTTCAGTTTATGTCGCTGTTCATTAAATTCAGCTTAATACCATTATCGCTATTTACTTATAATATCAGGCCTAATGGCCGAAAGTAGCAATTTAGTTGGAATTTTTTTTTCACAGATTAACTGATAATCTGGAGTTTCATTCCCTTGTGTAGTGCTGAATGAGTAACAGCGGTGCAGACTTTGCTTATGGTATAAAGATTAACTGTCTCTGTGTTGCCAGCTGCATTAGAACGGCAACAACTATTTACTTATAATATAAAATAAATTATAACTTTGAACATATGTAATAATAAATAACGTAGTTTGTACAATTTTTTAAAATAATTTTGAACGTATAAAATTATTTTTATATCAACATAATTTAAAATATATATTCATTATTTTAAAGTGAAAGTAAAATATATTATAACATTGTAATTACTTAGATTTAGAAGTTTTAAATTTAAAGAAATTTTATTTTATTTTCTTGTCGTCATTGAACATGGATGGATTATTTCTGGCACACACGTTCATTGACGTATTCCACGAAAAAGTTCATGAACAACCCACCGACAGGTATGCTCTATTGTTGAACGAATGCCAGGAATAGTTTATCGACAGGTGATGAGGGAAGGATATTGCCTACAAAAAGTATTTTAAAGGGAACAGCCCACATTTGGGTGCCGCATGGGAGGAAACCTAAAAAACTGTCATTAACCAACATGATTATCGAAGCGAAAAATTTATAAATAAGCGACATTGATTTCCTTCTTTCTCAAAAATTTTAGTATTAACTATAAAGTTACTATTACTGTAATTTTTATAGATAGAATTATAATATATTTCAACGAATAATAATTATGATTAAAATTATAAGCTACTGTTCAATGTTTTTTTTTAATAAAAAACATATATTATATCAAATTAAATTTTATAAAAAGTGAAAATATAGTGATATAAACTAAATTTCATAAATTAATAAACTTCAAAATCACATATTTCTTCTATATTTTTAAAGTACATTGATTCTGCAAATGCAGTTTTATTTATTATTTTATAAATTAACTTAATATTAATTAAGACAAAATATCAAATTATTATTTAAAATACTATATCTTATTTATAATTACTTTTTAAGACCAAATATTTATATTACCATAATTTATACTTTCAATTATTTACACAATGCGGACTGATTTAATAATTTTTTTAAAATTTTTATGGAAAATTTTGTTATCGAATTTATAAAAATATCTACGAGATGTGATATCTTTTCAAAATATATATATTTTTAAATATATGTTTTTGAAAAATTACAATGAATTATTTAATTTTTTTTTATAATACATTCTAAATATTTTAAATGGTACATATATTATATAATTATAATAATACATGTTTAAAATAATTTTAAAATAAAATAATTGAATTTGTTAAATATTTTTGTTTTCTGTATTCAGCGACAGATGGCACAACGTTTAAGGTTATATTTATCTAAGATACTTTTTCGTAATATATATGCTTGCTCTCTCTCTTATAAAAATTATACAGAGACATGTTCTTATATCTAAAAGTTTGACTGTAAGATAATATAATAACTGATCTAGTTAATATCCATACTTCATTATTAAAATATCCATTCTAATTGATGTCTATACATAACTTTTTTTTCCCCTCTAAACTAGATAAAATTCTTATGGTAATTTATATATTTTTTAATTAATGATGTTAAAAGAAAATTAATTAAAAATCTATAAATTACCATAAGCATTTTAACTTTTATAAGCTCATTTAGCTTAATTAAATAAGTTGTAAATATTCACAAGTAAATATTTCCCGAAAATGAAAAAATACTAACTGATGCCGTATTGCCCAAATAATTGAAAGTAGAACTATTACTATTTGTAATAGTTATTGAAAGTAGAACTATAACTATTTGTTTTTAAAAAGCGGGTTTTTAAATAGTAATTATAATTTTATATTTTTGTCTTAATTTAATTTATCAAATTCTTTGTAATAAGTTGTAACTATTGATTTTTAAAGTATATTTAGAAGAAGCCACAAAAATTTGTAGATATAATTAATTTATATACATATATATATATTATATATTTTTTTTTTTTAAATCTGTAATTATAAAACCTATAGAAATTTGCAAGTGTTGTCCTATAGTGTTGTGCTTTTTTATAAATATTATTTGTGTATTCTAGGGGCAAAGCAAAATTTTTGCACCTGGTTCTGAAGATACAACGTTAAAACTGTGGGAAATACTCGAATAGAAACCGCTTGTGGCCTTAAAACTATTGCTAGTTCCATACAAGACAGTTAAAGCTCATGATAAACTGATAAATGCCATAGACATTTCTGAAAATGAACAATGCATTGCTTCAGGCTCTCAAGATCACACTGCTAAGGTATATAGTTTTAGTTATACAAAAACAAGCAATACCATTATAAGAAATTCATTTCAATGTTGAGGATTGCTTAAATATATTGCTATAAATATATACAAAATATTAAGGAATATCAGATTTCAATCGTTTGATAGGCGAACTTGTTTAGCTTAGGTTAGGTTGCATGCTTCAATTAAACTTTATAAACTACTATGCTGCATTAAGTTGTAAATCCTTCTAGTACAGCTGTTGCGGATACATAACCCAGGTCATACATATATTGAAATGTCATTTATATATATAAATAAATATATATATATTGAACCTTTGAACCTTCACTTCACACTACTTAACTAATTTTGCAGAAAGTAAATGTTGAAATAAAATGAAATTTATATGTATACACATGTTAAATGGAGTTAATATATATATATATATATATATATATATATATATATATATACCACCGATTTTTCCCATCCAATTTGGTATGACCTTCCCACAGGGGGAAGAGCCTTCCACTAACAGTGTCACAACTGTTGAATGACTTGGAAGTCCTTTTTTCCGTCAAGAAAACCGAAACAATCAGCACATTGAATACCATTGTTGATTTAATGTGCAACTCATAAAGAATACGTTGTAATTTCAATTTAAAAATATCTTTCGATTCAAATCACTTTCTTTATATCGCTTACGGCGCCATCTATTGAGGCATTTTGGAACTGTTTTTTGATGTCGTACCATTTCTCCTTCATGAAGTTCTTCATCTTGAACCAATTATGATGAATTTTTCTTTTTTACAGCATTTTGAAAGTGGGACTTTTATTATAATCACCCTGTATATTGACAAAAGGTTTTTGTGCTAAACATCTTTTGATTTACTGATCCACAATTCCACTTATGTGTACCAGAGGTGAGGAAAGGAGTTGGAGTCGGGAATCAGAATCCGAAATCGGTGCAACATAAACAATCAGCATAAAATATTGATTGAAATTAAAATATAATCACTCTCTCACCCTATATATATATATATTACTAAAAATTTCATTTAAAGTTAGTATTTTATTATTTCATTTAAGTTTATTTTTAAGTTAGTAAGAAAAAAAATTGATATTTTTTATTTATTATAAAGTATATTGTACTATAATAAGATTTTTAAATTATTCTTTTTATTGTTATTTTATTCAGTACTATAATAATTTTTTTTAAAATTTTCACAAAATTATTTTTGCAAAAATAAGCGACCAATCAAGGAAAAATTTTTTAAAATGGGGCCTTTTATATATTAATATTGCAGAATTTCTCCTTCCTTGAATTTTTTTTTTCTAGGCGACGTGCTAAAATTTTTGTGCTTTTCTATTGCACTTGCTACAGTAACGGTTATTCCATTTTTAGTTGTGATTATTTACTCATATATTTTTAGATGTTTATTTTACATTTATAAATGATTAATTTTGCATTTCGTTGAAAATTGTATAAATATGAAAAGGATTTACAAGACACAAAATCTTACGGGCCATTTTGTTGACCTGTAATGATAATTTTTATTAAAAATGCACAATACTTAAATATTGTGCCTTTATGTTTTATTCTTGTTATAGAAAATATAAGATCTTCTAGTACTTGACAATAAATTGCGTTCTATTTCACTTGAAAGTTGTCAATTAGAGAAGATCAGCTAGTGTAGGGCATTAATAGTAGGGTAGTTTAATCTCCGTTTTATATCTTTTAATTAAAAATATTTATGTTGGGTTCTTTTACAATAGGTTCAAGGTACATTGCATAGGTATCAAATATGGTTTGCTCGGGGCTTAACATCTACAGGTGTTGTAGTCTGTATTTACAATCCATTTTAATACAGAGAATTTATATAATGTTAATGGTAAGCGTGGCTTTTATGTTTTCCTGTATAAACTGCTGGCCATTAAAATTGCTACACCAGGAAGAAATGCATATATTTATTTTATGGACAAATATATTATACTGGAAATAAAAAGTGATTAAATTTTCAAGAAATTTTTGGGTGCATAGATCCTGAGAAATCAGTACCCAGAACAACCACCTCTTTCAGAATTAATAGCACTTACACGCATGGGATTGAGTCACACAGATATTGAATGACATGTACAGGTACAGATGCGCATGGAGCTTCAGCACGATGTCACAAATCATTAACCGTAGTGACTGGAGTATGGTGACGAGCCAGTCGGTCGGCAACATGGACCAGACGTTTTCTATTGCGAGAGATCTGGTGAACGTGCAGGCCAGGTCAATAGCAACATTTTCCGTATCATTTTCCATCTTAAGAACCATTTTGTTGGCCTGTAATCATAATTTTAACCATGCACAATAGTTAAATATTGTCTTCATGGATGGGGTAATGTGCAGCTTCCGTTGTCTTACGACTAGAACACCGGTGGTGGAAGGCTGACTCAGCTCCGATGCCTGCAGACCTTAGCTGGCCATAATGGAACGACCTTCACGTCTTGGGTGTCCCTACCAGGAGATTACTCTCCCGACGTACTTCACCCGTTCCGCCCTGGTATACCCCCTCGCCGGCTTTGAAGCGGCCTGCAGGACTTGAGGGGCTTTCGACACTTGCACCAAGTGCTCCTCTGAGCAGGCTTCACCATCTCACATATTGGCGTGCCTGGGACTCAGCTGTCAGGATCTCCTTGACAGTCCGTTGAAGGACTTGGACTTTCTTCGGGTATTTGGATTCATGGACCTAGTCTAGCCCCACTGGACTATGGGGATAAGCGAAGAAGAAGAAGTTAAATTTTAATATTGTGCCTTTTTTATTTTATACCGTTGTTATTGGAAATCTAAGATCTTCCAGCCCTTTACAATGAATTTCTTTCTATTTCACATGAAGGTTTTCAATTAAAAAATCTGCTAATGAAGATCATCAAGGATCGTCAAGCTCTCCAAAGCTCAAGGATGTTGAAACCGTTATTTACATAACTTGTTCGTCGTCTTCAGATGTTTAATTTTACAAATTATGAAAAATTTATTGGAAAACGTTGCGCCTGTATAGAAATCGAATGCAATTAATGGAAAGTTAAATTTATTTTTGTGATTGAGGAAAAATGGAACACATATCTTCTATAACTGTTAAATTAATGTTGCTATATGAAAACTGTATTTAACTTCAGAATCAGATTAGTTCTGCAACAGCCAGGAAAATATCATCGTAAAAGCTGGATAAAAATATTCTTGAAGGATTTAAATAATGCCTTGTAAACTTTTAATTTATTTTTTCAGGTACAGAAATTTTTGAGTGCAAAAAATCGGAAACATATGCAATTTAATATTCCTTGTCGGCAGTATTTTTTTTTTTTCATTCTGGTAAATAATTCTTGATTCTGAAATCAACAAATCTTCGTAAGTAAATTCATTCCAAAGATATATATATTCAGTTTTATGTTTTAATTAATTTTCTTTCCAATTGATACAATTGTGAATAATTATTCACATTCACGGCATATGAAAAAATGAGATTAGGCATAATATAGATTAAAAGTTAAATTAAAAATGCAAAATAAAATCTATATTTAAAAAAAAATACACGGAAGTATGTTTATAGCATAAAAAATAATTAACTATATTATTATAATTTCACATCGGTTTTTAAAATAGTTTATATTATATAATTCATGAAATCATGTTGAAATTTATACATATAGTTATTAATTGTTAATATTATTTTGGAAGATCAACTCGCTTTGGCCCTTTTGTAGTGAAAGTTAAAACTTGATTGTAAGACTATTTATCATAATGCAATTTTAAACCTGGACTGATCTCGTTTCTAATTTTTACATGAACTGTATTATGGTTGATATACGTGACCTATAAAATATAATCTTCATTTTATATCTATACATTAAATAAATTTAAGTTGAGTTCTTTTACAAGACACAATAGGTTCAAGATACATTACGTAGGTATCCTATATATCTTGCACATGACTGAACATCTACAGGTGTTGTAGTCTATATTTCCAACACATTTTAGTATAGATAATTTACGTAATTTTAATGGTAAATGTGGTTTCATGTTTTTCTAAATATATATATCTATGTATATAATTTTTCAGTATATAATTCTTGTTTGTCACTGAACTCATCCTGAATGACACGACCGATTTTAATGAAATTTTTTTGTGTGTGCTTGACAAAACATGGAGATACTATCCCCTTTGTTGTTACTTGCCACAAGATGGTGCTGTAGCATTTCATCTTATATATCGTTCAAACGATATCCATGAAAATGACTAAGCACATATATTGAAACATGGAGAATATATTCGCGATATGTAATTTTCTATAATGCATTTTTTTGGTAGGACAACATATACCGGATTCTGTTAGTATATATATATATATATATATATATATATATATAGATATAGATATATCTTATTTGTGCAAATGACTCAAGAGATCAATAATTATTCACAAATAAAAACGTACATTTTCTATTCATAAAGAAAAATATTAAATTGCTAGTATTGGAACAACTGCTATAATCATCGCAGTAAAAAATCATAAAAAGTAATCATCATAAAAAGTAAAGGAACAACTGCTATGGAAATCAAATTTAAATATATTTATTTTTGTTTAAAGCAATTCGAGCTGTATTATCAAATGACACTGAACGCTAATAAATCGCATTTCATCCAAGCCTTACTGTCCAAATACTCGAAGGCAACACATTCTTTAGAAGAACTTAAATTAATTGGCTCACGAAACAAAACATATTTAAAAGAGACATCGCTATTTTATTGTTTCTTGCGCGGACGGATCCCCGCAAAGCCCACCCAAAGCTCGTGTTAATCAGTCTTGCCGACAGAGCGAGTCACCGTTAACGTCTCGGTTCTATAGATTACCTTATGTCTTCTGCCAGTGATTCAATTTTCTCCGTGACAGAATCTGGTGCGTGTCCATCTTGTAACCTTGAAGCCCTGTAATTTTCGGATTGCTTCTAATTGCTTTGGCAATGGACCTTTTCATCAATCACTTCGATGGCTTGATTTTGTATACTTAACTAACGACGTCTGGCTTAATTAATTATTTACGATACATTTATCAATACGTTAACATGGCTTAACTAATTAGTCACAATGTTTAGGAATAATAAAACTTTAGAACACCTAATTAATATGAATTTATACTTTTAATGGGAATAAAAATATTAATGATTATATTAAATATATATGGATAAGGCTTATTCATTATTATAAATTATAAATTAATTAATTAAGTTAATATTAATTTTTTAATCCATGAATAATGTGATCTGTCATTTATATTACATTATCTTAAGGATCATGTATCCGAAGTGTGTCCCTGAATTTCAATACATTTGAGAATGTTGTGGAATGTGTAACGCATAAATGCCATTGTGTGTATGATGCATACGACATTAAATGCATTAAACATGCTATTAAACATATAAAGCTAATATATGTGTTTTTCTGTGTTTATAATTTATCGAAATGTGGGTTAAATATTGAATCGTATTTAACAAATTACATGTTTGTTCAAGATGAAATTCGTACAAGCATTTTTTTATTACTTATAATTAATTATATACAATTACTTAATTGTGTGCAGTTATGAACTTTTAAATTGAATGTGTTTACGAGTAATATTTTTATTAAAGTCATTAACTGAAAGAAACATGTTCTAAGTTGCCAAAGTAGGATAGTTTGCCTGGTTCTTTTATTTAATTTATCTCTACACACATTTCATATCAGTAAAGTAATTCTCAAAAAAACTTAATCGAAAAAACAGCAATGTAGTGATGTTTGAAATTTACTACGAAAACTTTCTTACACTTCATACAATGCCGTATTATAAAAATTGTCAAAAAATGTCATTTTAGTTTTCAAACTTTCCTAATGGTTCTTTGCCCCCATCAGAACATTAAATCAGTTTTCCATTTTTTAAAGTCAAATAAAAAGTATTGCTTTAAAAGTATTTTTTATTGTAAATGTAAAAAAAAGTATGCTCCAATGCATATTTTTAACTCGATCAAATACGTTGAATAAATGTAAAGATAACTAAATCACTAAAAAAAAAGTTCACTTCTTTCTTTTCAATTTTTTTTTTTTTCTTGTAACTAGGTTTCCTTTCAATTTTTCCACTTCAAAATAAAAGTCTGCCTGAAAAAAAGGAATATTTTTATTAGTACAACTTTAAAAAATAAATAAATGGAATAAAAAAAATTATAATTGTCATAAAAAGGGCATTTTTTTATTATTTAAAACGTTTCTGTTCTAATATATTTTTTTATCCAACAGATTGAATTCCATCAGCATTTGGAATAAAAATTAATTGGAAATGAATTTTAATAGTTTTATAGTATATTAATCTGACAAAAAATTATTTTATTGAATTTCGTTAAAATCCTTATTTTTAATGGAGATAGAAAATTTTGGGTATATCTTCAATGAATAAGATTCAGAAAATAATTTCGAGAATTTTTATGCAATATTTTTAAGGAATTTTAGTCAAACAAACTTTGTAACTTATTTTATAATTTATATATATATAAATATACGTATTAAATTTGAATTATCCTTATCTGAAATTGAAACACTTCATACATTATAAAGTAATTTTATAATGTATACAGTGTTTGCATTATAATGTAAACGAAGTAACAATGAAGCAATATTTGATTACTTGAAATTTTATTTTATTTACATTTTTTGTAATCAGAATGAGTTCATGATATTTTCACGAAAACTAGAATATTATTATAAATATAATATATGATACGGATTATAATTATATTATAGTTATATACTATAAATAATTATTAAATAGATTCATAAAAGAGATATGGCAATAAAAACAATGAATATAATTAGGTTTATTGCTTTTTAAAAATTTACTTGCATCCCATATCATTTACTCTTAATATTTTATTAATAATAATATCTAATGAAATATTTTAAACATTTGTGGTCAAAGACTTAATTTTATTACAGGAAATATACTTAAAAAATCAATTTATTTTCTATAGAAGGGAAATATTTAACTCGATAAAGATTACCGATATATAATATTAACGATCATTCTAAGATAATTAGAGAATATTTATCTGAAACAAATTATAACAAATATATGTTAATTTCAATTGCTAGATGAAGTGCAGTTAAAATAACTAAGGGAAAAATATGATTGCATAGTTTTGTAAACATAAATTATGTAAACACGTTAAAAGAAAGAAAAAAATGTTTTTATTGGTGCACTTGGAAACACAGAAAAAATGTTTTATTTTAATAAATTTGTTTTCGTCCAAAGTTGAGGAAATGGTAAAAGTGATCTTTCAATGGCTTTACTTGGTGGTAAAACAGGTTATTCAATGTTCAAAATACATGCAGATAATGAAAGACATCAGAAACACGTTTGTCATGTATTTATAATTGTAATAATGTTAAAGTAATTAAAGATGATTGTC
Source organism: Caerostris extrusa (assembly GCA_021605095.1). Lineage (NCBI taxonomy): Eukaryota > Metazoa > Arthropoda > Arachnida > Araneae > Araneidae > Caerostris > Caerostris extrusa. The sequence goes on along the minus strand of BPLR01005465.1, from coordinate 60,730 downwards.
TAAGAGTCTAGGATTAATGCACAATTGCTAATAAAAAAGCTATAGTAGAATCAACACAACTTTGCAAGACTTATGAAATAAGATTATGATACCTTTATTTTAGGTGAATTTCGACAAACTTTACCGATATTTAAAAGAAATACAAGAGTTGATGGAGTAAACGCATCCCTCAAGAGATCCTGTCTTTTCAATGACATAAAATTGTTATCATTAATAGTATAAATGCCTGTCCTTCAGTGTTTGGGGTTTGTTTGTCACTCAACGGTCATTTTTTGCACATTTTAAGCTAATTAGACTGGGACCTGTAGTTTAACGTGGATTCCTAACCACTAACAAAGCATCCCACCAAGTGCCAAGATTCGAACCAAAAGCATGTGGAGCAAATGCTAGAGCGCTAGTCATTTGGTTATCTGGCCGCTGTCCAACATGAGATCCACTGCTCTTCTGTTTTCTAATTTATTATTAGGAGAAAGAATTGACTGATAAAATAGATAAATATCTCTATCTTATGAATTAATAAAGCGGAAACCTTCTGTAAAAGACTTTATTAAAAAGATATATCCAGATATATTAAAAAAGATTACTCATGTATATCACAAAAAGACATTTTGTGTACTAAAAACAATATGTTTTTTTTTTCACGTACCAGTGTGAAGCAAATGAAATGATTCATATTCTATCAATTAATTTTGAGGTTAACTAAGATGACGCAACTAACTATACTGTTAAGTTTATAAATTTAATAAGGATTTCAGGACTTCTATCATCTATAAATACATTTAAAATAGGTATTCCTATAATTTTAATAATGAATTTAAATGCATCGAAACTTTGTAATTTATTTGTTGAAGAATTTTATATAAGGTACTTGATGATTCGGATCAGAAAAGATAGAGAATATATTTTTCTCATTAGAATTTAAATGCGCTCAACTATCCTGCAGGGTTTTCTTTCATTATATCAGTAACAAATCTCAAGGACAAACACTGAATAGAAGTTCAATAAATCTTCTAACACGCATTTTCTCCCATGTAGCATTATCTTACATATATTATGTATCATGGATTAAGTGCAAATGAATATACATGTCATATTGAAAGGAAAGTCATATTGAATGTATTCGTTCTAAGACATTACGTGGCTTAGAACGAATCAATAAACTATTCATAAGGTGATAAATAACTATATGTACAAAAATACTCATTATATAACAATAATACACTCCCCCTTATCGTAGCAACTTTATGCTTTATGGCTCGAATATTTTATATGTAATTTAATACAAAAAGAAAATTCGACGTCGAATTCCCAAATGAATATGAAAATTGAAATCCATTTAAACAAAATTTTTTTGAAAACTTCATGTCGTAGAAAAATAACAGCAGGCCACATATATTTCTTCTTATCTTTCAGCTTATTGCTTGTTTGAAAATACGATTTGGTTTATTTGATTTCTAAATGTGTTTAAGGAATGTTTACTCGTTCGCTGTTATTCTCTTTTTGCTGTTTGTTTCTATTGTTCCTTTACCTTTTTAGGAGTCTCTTTATTCCTTCTATTGTTAACCGTCGAGTCTTTTAATTTAAATTCATTTTGGTAAATTTAATTATTGTTTGCGGAAGTCTTTTGATGAATTAATGTGCAAAATTTTTTAAGTTTTATTGTCCATTTAAGTATCCTTTATTTTCAACGCTTTTCTGTATAAATATTTTCTATTTTCGTGCAAAGATATTTTAGTTGAAGTTTTCGTTTGAAGTATTTTTGCCACCTTAATTAGTTTAGAAAATGAAAAATTCGATTTACTATTTGGGTCTAAAAGCTTTTTCTCAGAAGTCCACTTTGCATTTTAAAAATATTTTAATAAATGACTAATCTCTTTAGAATTCGCTGGGGAAATATATGATGCTGATGTTGTTTCAAAATCGATTTATAAAAAACAATGGTATTTTAATTTAATTTTTAATCTATAGTGCTATTACATATTAATTGGATAAATGCGAAGTTTTAATCGTGATCTGGTAGTGTGTGTAATGTGCTAATGAACAATATATGTTTGTGCTGCTCGAAACAGACATTTTTCAAAAATGAGATCACTCAATCATAATATGGAAACCTTTTCGTTTCCATAATTTGCGTATGATATTTTCTACACAGCTTCCTCTTTACCTGTCAAAAAAAGTGAGGCTGGCCCCATGCATACCACGAACATCCCATCGACAGGTGTGAAGCGGAAATTACTTTAGAAGTAATTGTCCAGCATTTGTATGTGGTTTATTATAAGCATTGAAAAGTTCCACCAGGCAGTTGATCATTATTGTAAGACGTTTAAAAACACATTGTCTCAATCATCTTCGAATCTCATCTTCTTGAATGCATTGAATACAACCATACCGCCAGCGGAATCGAGCCTCAGCTCTCCTATAGGACAGCTGCTCACGTTGCCATTGGGAAAAGTAAACTGGCAATGCAGCTCCTTCAGTTGCAAACGAGTGGTTTTCCTTCAATGTGAGTAAGGCAAAGGCTAAGTTGGCTACAGTTATTGAGTACCTGGAGAATTTTCCCAGTAACTCCAGTTACAAAATTATTGTAAAAACTATTTCAAAATTAAAGAAGTCTCAAAATATTGAATTATTTAAGAGATAAATTTAATGCAATGTTCTGTACTTAAATAAAAAAATAATTCGAAAATAGTTAAAATTTAAGAACTATAAACCTCTGTACGTTACCGGCCATTCAAGGAGATTTCTAACTAAAGTAGGAGTGGCTTAATCTGACCTTGTTATCAAAAGAAGATAGAATTGTAAGATTTTCCTATTCTTTCTTGTTAATAGTAAACAAAGCCGATTGCAAATAAAAGATTGAAACGGTGGATCCTAAGTTCAATTGAGAGCAATGTCCTTTGTTTGCATCAACAGAAAATTGAACTGAGATGATTTCGCCAAACCTGATGATGAGCCAAACCTCAGTTTCACAGTAAACTGGTGATTTCCGAAAAGGATGATCAATCCAATTCGGTTCATTATTCGTGTTAAGACAATCTCTTTTTATGACGGCTATGCGGTGTGATTTCTTTTTCTAACGTGTCTTTGACCAGTAAATGCGCTCTTGCGCCTTTCACTTTTATGGATTGCATTCATTTATTTTTTATTTAACGAGCATCACGCGATATTTTTTCTTTGCATTGGGAACCAAGGAATCTAAGAGATCAAGCCGCAGCGGTGTAAAATTTCATGAACCACTCACAATTTTTGTAGAATATGTAGTAATATTTTTCATAAAAAATTATAATTATTGAGGTTTAATTACTGAAAAAGTAGGGAACAGGGCTACAATAATACAGTTTAATGGTTACCAGCCTGTTAAATTTTATTAATTAGCATAAAATGCTAATAAGATGTAGTACATTAAATAAGAGTGGCAAAACTTTTATTGGAATGAAAAACTTTTCTGCTAGAGATCATATTTGAATTCTGGATTATTGGGCCATAATTGCTTTGAATTTTAAAACTGCTTGAGAAAAGAATTATTACCGACGGGAATATTTTAACCTACTCTATATATAAGATGCAAATCTGAATATTTGAAAAAGTATATGGAAAAGTTATATTTAGTTTCTTCCATTATCGGAGTCCTGAAAATATCCTCTACCCTGTTGACAGTGTACATCCCTGTTGATTCATAAGAATTCTGGAGTCCATCATACGTATAAAAATAACAGATGATGTAGAAGATGGATGTTTTTTTCGGGATAGTTATATTCTTTTTATTTAACTTCTTCTCTCTAAAATGTTGAGCATATATAGTTAGAAAACATACAATCTTATATGTTTCTGTTCTGTATTCTTGTTAAAATAAAAAGTAGCTCTAAATTTGCTTTCATTACTTCTTTAGACACAAATCATAAAATCACAGAGCCTATAAACGTAGAGAAGCACTTTGAATTGGGCTTTAAAAAACCCAACTGCATTGCGAAATTAAACTTGAAGAGTCACAATTAAAGTAGTAAGAATAATATACTTAACAAGATGCCTACTTTAACATGAAATATGAATTCAAATATTTTTCCAATCTAGCCTAAATAATACCCTTTTTATTATTTTACCTGTATAAATAATTCATATAAGAGAAAAAAATTCTTAAAACAAATTATTGGTGTAAATTATATAAAACAAATTATATTTTAATCAACTCCTGTATAAATTATTTCAATGAAAAATAAAAATATTATTTTTCTTTCTTTGCTGAATCTAGGAACAAATTTGGTATAGCTAAAAATGTGACACTGGTTTATTTTTTTGTCTTAATGATTAAAATTTTCTTTGTTAAATTGTATGATGCAGAAATTTGCACAGGAATAAACCGCTTTGGGAAATGATATGGTGTTATGGAAAATTTCATTAATAAGCACATGAAGCAGATATAAGAATATTGGATTAAAATTATAATGAAACAAATTGACTATAGATTTCAAATGCAGCTTATTATTCAAAATCCGACCATTTTTATAACCATAATTTTTTTTTATAGTTAAAATGATTTGGATTATATTAAACGAAAATAAAGGGATATGCAAAATTATTAATGGTGAATGATGGCAGACTGATTAGCACCTGGTGCCACATGTTTTACGCGTGACATAGATGCTTATAATGATTCAGCTTGTAATGTTTGTAATGCAAACAGCCTTTGTCCACCATGACTTGTAGTAAAGGGAGTTAGTTAAGTTTTTAAAATTATTAATGTACATATACACTCAAGAGCCAAAACATTATGACCACCCCTACATTTTGCAATGAACTCGCCTGGATGACGTGGAAGGCACGTGATCAGGTGGAAGTGGTATTTAATTGCTGCTGGAGTGTCTGAAGAATCATTCTTTCACTTACTTCTGTGTGTGATGGGAAAGGCTGCGGATCTAAGCGACTCTGATAGAGGGCAGATTGTAATGGCTCGAAGGCTCGGAACAAGTATTTCCGAAACAGCACGACTCGTGGGTTGTTCGCGATCTACAGTTGTTAGTACTTATGCAAAGTGGATGAATGACGGTGAAACCAGCAGTAGACGACATGGTGTTGGACGTCCACAAGCTATCAAAGAAAAGGTCGTCGGAGACTGTCTCGCATGGTGAAGCAAAACCGGAGCCAGACAGTGGCTCAGCTGACAGCCCAATACAATGCAGGGCCAAGTAGAATAGTATCGGAACCCAATGTTCAGCGGATACTGTTGGATATGGGGCTATGGGATGTCCTGTTACGGCAGCTCAGAGTTCAAAGACCACCAATTCGCAATATCTTGGATTTGCGTGACCGTTGCTTAAGCATCTGGTACAATCTATCTCCGGCCATCTACATTTTGCAATGAACTCGCCTGGATGACGTGGAAGGCACGTGATCAGGTGGAAATGGTATTTAACTGGTATTATGTGGTGGTATTAATCCATGCCAAGGCGGGTTGAAGCTGTGTTGCGCGCCAATGGTGGACCAACTCGTTATTGACAGATGGTCATAATGTTTTGGCTCTTGAGTGTATATGCTAATTTCTAATTGTTTGTCATTTGCTATGCAACGTTATTATTTCATATTTGATAAAAACATGTGGTGAAATAATAGTTATTTAATTAACATGGATAGACTATTGATTTAACCTATATCTATTGATATACTATACTTAGCTTTTCAAGACACAACAATAGACTGAACACCTGAAAATGTGTTTTATGTGATATTTATTAAATTACATGGTTAATTTAAATCTTACCTATTATTTTATGTAAAATATATGCGAATTTGTGTTTTTCCCTTTTTTATTTATTACGTTTGAATCTCCATAATATCATTTTATATCGCTTTATATACTGTTAGTTTTAGTAGATTTAATAGCTAGCACTATTTTTTAAACTGCTGTTTCCTATTATAACACCATACTTTAAATCTGCCGGTTGGACAATTAGCTTGTATCTGGTGTGATTGGGTTGAGATAATTGAGGCACAGTTTAGAGAACTCACAGCCTTATTTACACAAGTACAAACACCACACACATACTATTTACGATAGACAATATTTAACACATTTCAGTTCATATAATTATAGATTAATGGAAGGATTCCACTTCTAAGCGAAAACCCGATATTAAGGGACGTGCAGGGTGCGTTAATTTACTTCCTCTCAAGGTGAGAGTCTGTAGGCCAACTTATACGCAGCGTTGTTACAAATATATTTCTTCTTGTGATGAGAGACTGTAAACTAAACATTTCTCAACGTGATAATGTGAATATAAATTGAATATAAATAAATATAATATTTAAGTTGCGGTCTTTTACAAGGCCCAATAGTCTCTAGATACTTGTACATTATACATAATTATCCTGTTTTGCTCAGGCCTGTTGTTATATGCATATATATAGGTCTTGTCTGTATTTGTTGTTACATACATATGCATATGAATGTCTGTTGTTATATACATATGTATATGGATGTCTGTTATTATATACACATACATGTGTATTGACCTATACATATGTTGTTGTTTGTATTTCCAACTCAGTATAGCACAGATAATTTGTATTATTTTAATGGTAAATGTTTCTTCATGTGTTCCTATTATATCTATAGGTATATTCATAAGGGAAAATATTAAACAACTAGTATTGCAAAGGTCTTTATATAAAAGTATATGGACGACTGCTGTGAAAATCAATTTTATTTTGGTTTTAAACAATTAGTGTTCTGCTATCAAATTACTTTGAACACTAATAAATTGTATTTTATCCGAGCCTTACTCTCCAAATACTCGAAGGCAACACATTCTTTCGAAGAACTTAAATTAATTGCCTCCCAAAACTCATTTAAATGGGACAGCGCTATTTTATTGTTTTTTTGCACAGACGGATCCCCGCAGAGCCCACGCAAAGCTTGTGTTAATCAGTCTTGTCGACAGAGCGACTGTCACCATTAACGTCAGTCGATTCCCGAGATTACTTGAAGGCTTATGTCTTCTGCCAGTGATTCAATTCTCTCCGTGACAGAATCTGGTGCGTGTCCATCTCGCGACCTTGAAGTCCTGTAGTAATTTTCAGATTGATTCTAATTGCTTTGGCAATAGACCTTTTCATCAATCACTTCGAGGAAATGGCACCCAAATTGATGTTGTACTACTTAACTAACGATGTCTTGTTTAATTAATTATTTACGATATATTTATCAATACATTAAAGTGGCTTAACTAATTAGACACAATGTGTGGGAATAATAAATCTTTAGAACAACTAATTAATATAAATTTATATTTTTAATGGAAATAAAATATTAATGTATATAGTAAATAGGTATTGATAAGGTTTATTATTATTACATTGAATTTTCAAATATTTTTTTAATTGATTTATTTCATTAAAGTATATTATATTTGTGTGCGTAATTTATTGTGTATTGTGTTACATTTTTTATAGGATTCAAAAATTACTATTAAGCTTTTTAAAATATTGTTAATAAATAAAAATAGTTGTTGCTGATAATACACATTCCTTTTTGAGTAATAAATTTTAATACTCAAAATTTAATGCATGCTATTACTACTAATTATTATTGTAGTGTCTTATTCTTATTGTATTGTTCTTCAGATTTCATATTTTGTAATGTGAAATGTATCGAATTTTTCTCAGTTGCAGTATATGAGGCTTATTATTATTACAATGCAGTTTCATGTTTTTTTAATTGATTTATTTCATTAAGTTGTATATATTTGTGTGTGTAATTTGTTTTATATTGTGTTTTATTGTTTATATGATTCAGGGATAATTATTAAGCTTTTAAAATATTGTTAATAAATGACTATACTTATTACTAATATCATGCGTTACATTTTGAGTATTAAATTGTGCAAATGACTAATGGGATCAATAGTTATTCACCAATGTAAACGTACATTTTATATTCGTAGGAGAAAATAATAAATTGCTAGTATTGCAAGATTCATCGTATAAAAGTAAAGAGACCAGTGCTACAGACATGGAATTTAAATATATTTATTTTGGTTTAAAGCAATCCGAGCTCCATTATCAAATGACATTGAACGCTAATTAATCGTATTTTATCCAAGCCTCACTGTCCAAATACACGTAGGCAACAAATTCTTTCGAATAACTTAAATTAATTGGCTCACGAAACAAAACTCATTTAAAAGGACAAGGCTGTTTTATTGTTTCTTGCACAGACGGATCCCCGCAAAGCCCACTCAAAGCCCGTGTTAATCAGTCTTGCCGACAGAGTGACTGTCACCATTAACGTCAGTCGATTCCAGAGATTACCGAAGGCTTATGTCTTCTGCCAGTGATTCAATTTTCTCCGTGACAGAATCTGGTCCGTGTCCATCTTGCAACCTTGAAGCCCTGTAATTTGAGATTGATTCTAATTGTTTTGGTAATAGACCTTTTCATCAATCACTTCGAGGAAATGGCACCTAAATTGATGTTGTACTACATAACTAACGATGTCTGGCTTAATTAATTATTTACGATACATTTATCAGTACTTTAACATGGCTTAACTAATTAGAGATATTGTGTAGGAATAATTAAACTTTAGGATAGCTGATTTATATTAATTAGTATTTTTAATGTAAACACATATATTAATGGTTATATTAAATATGTAATGATAAGGCTTTTTATTATTATACTGAACTTTCAAACATTTTTAAACAGATTTATTTCATTAAAGTACTATTATTTGTGTACATAATATATTTTATATTGTGTTATATTGCTTATGTGATTCATGGTAATGGATGACTCATAGTAATGAATAACTCATGGTTATGTCATTCATTGATAATTATTTTCATTTAAAATATTTTTATGAAATGAAAATAATTTTTCTATTAACATTTTGAGTATCAAATTTTAAATTTCGCTAATTTTTATTGTACTGTTCTTTAGATTTCATATTTCGTAATGTAAAATGCACCCACTTTTTGCAATAGTAGTGTAATTGTAATATGGGAGGCTTATTATTATTACATTGATCTTACAAATGCTTGTTTTAATTGATTTATTCCAAGTAAGTACTATATATTTGTGTGTGTAAATTATTTTATATTGTTTTATATTGATATGTAATTCATGGATATGTATTAAGCTTTTAAAATGCTATTAAATGAAAATAATTATTACTAATATACCATTTTGCATATTAAATTTTAAATTTGGCTACTTTTTATTGCACTGTTCTCCTGATTTCATATTCCGTTATGTAAAATATATCCAATTTTTCTCAATTGTAGCATAATTGTAGTATGTGAAGCCTATTATTATTATATTGATCTTTCAAATATTTTTTTAATTGATTTCTCTTATATATTTGTGTGCGTAATATATTTTATATTGTGTTATATTGTTTATTATTAAGGTTTTAAAATATAGTTATTAAATGAAAATAATTATTACTAATAAGATACATTAAATTTTGAGTATTAAAAATTTAGTCCAATTGCTACTGTCCTTTTATTCTGATTTTATATTTCGTAATATAAAATGTATCCAATTTTCCTCAATTGTAGTATATTTTAAAATTATTTTTTCATATTTTTAATCGATTAAAATGATAAGAGTGTATAGTTTATATTATTTATTAATTAAAGAAATTATTTTATGATTAAATGTATACTTAACATAATATTAATTAATTAAGATTAAACATAATATTAATTAATTAAGATTAAACATAATATTAATTAATTAAGATTAAACATAATATTAATTACATATTTTGTATGATAAGTATCCTTTTTTATTTCAGAAAAATAATTTTGCATTAAAAATGTTGTTAATCTCCTTTCCTTTAATTCGTAATAAATTTATCATGGAAACTCAACATCAATTCGATGAAATATAAATTAAATAATTAAGTTAATATTAATTATATATTCCTTCAGAAATGTGATCTGTCATATTTTTTACATGGTGTAAAAGCTCGTGCCTGAAGTGTGTCCCTGAATTTCAATACGTTCCAGAACGCCGTGGTATGTATGACGCATAAATGCCATTTTGTGTATGACGCATATATGACATTGTGTGTATGACGTATTCATAACATTAAATACATATTGGCTAATATATGCCTTTTTGGGTTTTTTTTTTTATAATTTATCGAATTGTTTGCGCATTATAGAAATTATTTTTAACAAATGAAATGATTGTGCAAGATATGCGGACAAGCATATTTATTTATTACTTAAAATTAGTTATATATAGATAATTACTTGTGTACAGTTATTACATTAATCGTGTACAGTTGTTACATTAATTGTAGGTAGCTGTTACATTAATAATGTACAATTGTTATATTAATTGTGTACAGTTGCTACATTTATTGTGTATAGTTGTTAAATTATTTGCGTACAGTTGTTACAGTAATTGTGTACAGTTAACAACTTTTTAAAATGAATGTTCATATGAGAAATATTTTTATTAATGCCGTTAACTGAAAGAAGCATGTTCTAAGTTGCCAAAGTTGGATAGTTTCCTTGTTTTTTATATTTTTTTTATTTCTAAATACATTTGTTACGACTGAAGTAATTTCTTTTAATAATTTAGTAGAGAAAAAAGTAATGTAGTGATTTTTAAGATTTACTACAAAAAGTTTCATGCACTTTGTTCAATGACGTATTATAACGTTCTCAAAAAATGTCATTTTAGCTTTCAAACATCCCTAATGGTCCTTTTGTCCCCATCAGAACGTTTTTATTTTTTAAAGTAAAATAAAAGGAATTGGCTTAAATGCAAAAAGTATAGCTTCAATGCATATTTTTAACTCGATTAAATATGTTGAATAAATGTAAAGATAACCGAAGCACAAAAAAAAAAAATCAATTCTTCATTTTCAATTTTTTCCTTCTAACTGGGTTTTCCTTTTCAATTTATTCCCTTCAAAATAAAAAGTCTGCCTGAAAGAGAAGGATATTTTTATAAGTTCAACTTTAAAAAATAAATAAATTGAATAAAAACTACAATCGTCATAAAAGTTTTTTTTTTTTATTATTATTTAAAATTTTTCTGTTCTAATATAGTTTTTTATCCTACAGAGTTATTTCTTTCAGCATTTGCATTAAAATTAATTGGAAACGGATTTTAGTAGTTTTATAGCTATTTTAATCTGACGAAAAAATTATTTTATTGTCGATTTACTGAATTTCGTTAAAATCCTTATTTTTAATGGTAATAAAAAATTTTGGGTATATTTTCAATAAAATGATTCAAAAATTAACATCGAAAATTTGTATCCAATCTTTTCAAATTTTAGGCGAACAATATTTGCAACTTCTTTTCTAATGTTTTTTTTATATTTTATTTTAATTTAAATTATTCTGATTTGAAATAAAAACACTTCATTCTGCTACTCCATTTACATTATAATGTAAACGGTAACAATAAACCAATATTTCATTACTGGCAATTATATTTATTTTATTTTTTCATATAAATAAGAATGTGTCCAAGATATTTTCCCAAAACTAGAATATTATTATAAATATATGGTAAAAAAATAAAATAATTATATTATGGTACTATAAATAATTATTAAATAGATTCATAAAATTGATATGCCAATAAAAACAATTAAAATAATTAGGCTTATTGCTTTTTTATAATTTATCTGCATTCCCATCAGCCTACTTCTTATATTTTATTAATAATAAAATCTAATGAAATATTTTAAACATTTGTTGTCAAAGATTAACTTTTATTACATTAAATAGATTTAGAAAATATATTTATTTCCTATAGGAGGGAAATACTTAATTCCATAAAGATTATTGATATATAATATTATTGATAATTTAAAGATAAATAGAGAATATAAATCTGAAACAAGTTATAGCAGATATATATTAACTTCAATTGCCAGATGAAGTAAAATTAAAATTACTATAGAACGAAAAAAAATATGATTGTATATTTTTTTAAATATAAATTGTATAAACACGTTAAAAATAATGTTTTTATTGGTGTACCGGAAAACACAGAATTTTTTTTTTTTTGTGAATTTTTTTTTTAATAAATTTGTTTTTGTCCAAAGTTTGAGGAAATAGTAAAAGTGATCTTGCTGTGGCATTACGACAACCCTTTATTGGTGGCAAAAACAGGTCTTTCAATGTTCAAAATACATACAGATATTGAAAGACATAAGAAGCACGTTTGTCATGCACTTAAAATTGTGGTAATGTTAAATTAATAAAAGAGGTTTGTTTAATAATCTAGGATGAATGCACAAAAAAGTCTAATAAAAAGCTATAGAAGAATCAACAGAACTTTACATTTTCATGAAATAAGATTAGGAGGCATTTTTTAAAGGTGAATTTCGTCAGACTTTACCGATATTTAAACGAAGTACAAGAGTTGATGAAGCAAAAACATCCCTCAAGCTATCCTATCTTTGCAATGACATGAAAAAGTTATCATTAATAGTATAATTGCCTGTCCGTCAGTGTTTGGGGTTTGTTTGTAACTCAACTGTCATTTTTTCTTTTTGCACACTTTAGGCTAATTAGACTGGGGCATACTGATTCACGTGGATTGCTAACCATTAACAAAACATCTAAGTTACCGCCGGGATTCGAAACAGAAGCCTGTGTCATGGCAGACCAATGTCATTTGGCCATCAGGCCACTGTCCAACAAGATATCCAATGCTGTTCGGTTCTCAAATTTATCGTTAGATATAGGAGAAAGAAATATAATTGATAAAATATCCTCTATATTATGAATGAATGAAATGGAACCTTCCGTAAAAGAGTTTATTAAAAATAAATATCCAAATATAAATGATATTAAAAAAGGACTCAATGGATATCACAACAAGTCACTTTGTGTACTAAAATGACTAAAAAATATTTGTTGTTATTGTTGTTTTCTTATCCCATGGCGGTTCATGTTAATAATATTTTCACGTACAAGTGTGAAGCAAATGATTCACAGAGCGCCAGAGCGCCAGACACTCGGCCATTCACATCAATTAATATTGCTTGACTTCGGTTAAATATATTCAGATGATGACACAACTGTTAATATTATAAATTTAATTTGTATTTCATGACTTTTATCCTCTATAAATAAATTTAAAATTGGTATTTCTATAATTTTAATAATGAATTTAAATGCATCGAAACTTTATAATCGTAAAAAATTACAAGCAAATTATTTGTTGAAGAATGTTATAAAACTTACTGTATTAATCGGATCTGAAAGAGTGAGAACGGATTTTTTTCTTCGCATACCTCTTAATCCAAAAATAGGTTTCACATTTGAATTTAAATGCACTCAATATTCTGCAACTTTTCTTTCCAATATCAAATCACAAATGTTTTTCTTTCACAATGTCTTTCACAAAGCTCAGGAACAAATAATGAATAGAAATGGAAGAAATCTTTATATACATTCTCTCGTACGTACTATTTACGTATTCATTACGTACTATATATAATGCATCATTGATTAAATGAAATGAATATGCATGTTCTAATGAAAGGAAGGCGCATTACGTGGCGTGAAGCGAATCAATAAACTATTCATATAAATTTAGGTATAAAAATGCTTATATGTATGTAATACACTTATCAGTAAAAACTTTCAGCTTTATGAATCGAAAGTTTTATTTATAATTTAATACAAAAATAGAACTCGACATCAAATTCTCAAAGGACTATGAGAATTGAAATCCATTTAAATATAATTTTTTTGAAAACTTTATGTCGTAGGAAAAATAAAAAAAAGAAGCATTAAGTCATGCATATTTCTTCTTACCTTCCTGGTTAATGCCTGTTTGAAAATACAATTTGATTTATTAGTTGATTTTTAAATGTGTTTAGGAATGTTTTTCTTGTTTGCTTTTCTATTTTTGATGTTTTTTTCCATTGTTCATTTACCTTTTTAGGAGTTAAAATTACTTCTGTTGTTAACCATCGAATATTTTCATTTAATTTAATTTGGGTAAATTTAATTATTGTTTGCGGAAAGCCTTTTGAAGAATTAATGCGCAAAACTTTTAAAGTTTTATTGTTCATTTAATTATTTTTTATTTTCGTCATCTTCTCTGTATTAAGAGTTTCTCATTTCATGCTGAGTTATTTTCTTGAAGTTCTGTTTGAAGTATTTTTATCACCGTAATTAATTTAGGAAATGAAAAACGCGATTTTTATTTTGTTTTTAAAAGCTTTATCACAAAAGCCCATTTTGAAATGATGTAGTTTGTACATTAAAAATTTTAATAAACGACTAATCTTTTTAAAATGCTGCCGTGGAAATATGTGATTCGATGAGTTAAGTGCTAATGTTGTTTCAAATCGATTTATAAAAAAATGGTAATTTAATTTAATTTTCAATTTATAGTGCGATTACATATTAATTGGGATAAATCCAACCATTTGTGATCTAGTAGTGGATTTTCTTATAGTCAAAATGTCATGGATAATTAAATGGAAGGCATGGAAGCAAAATGTCAATGGAAGTCATTTTTAATGGATTGTCATGGAAGTACGCTAAAGATGTTAAAAAATGTAACATATATTAACAATTTTATCAAAATATCTTTGAATTGTAACGTTAATAATTGCTATAATATCTTTAAAGTTGCCCTTAAAATTAGGATGAGAAAGGTGTAATATGAACTTTTATACATTTACACATACAACATTTTTATTGTACTTTTTATATCATTGTAAGCAATCCGAACTTATCTTTAAGGCATTATTTATAACACAAGTTCCAAGATATACTCTTTTTAAATTTGGCTATTATTTTCATTGAAGGTAAAAAAAAAAAAGGAACTAGTAGCAAACAATGTTGCCTGGTAAACAAAGGGAAATGTTAAACATGAAGCTTTTGCACTGGGTGTCTAAATTGTTGTTCTCTCTGCCTTACGACGCGCTGAGAGAGTAGACGAATTTATTATTCACTAAAGAATAAACCTTCGTCACACAGAGGGAATAGATGAAAGCAGAAACGTGATTTAAGCAATTTAATTCGTCATAATCCTGGAGTTACTTTTTGTTTTTATTTTCTCCATAGAAAATCCCTGGTATATTTTTATAAGTATATTACATCCAAATTTTCTTATTTCTTTATTCTGTAGTAAAGAAAAGAAGTAAATTTTTTGAGCATCACATTTTATTAATTTATGTAAACTTTTCTTTTTTTTTCCCCATCTGTACCTAAGGCCAAGGCCATCAGCTTAGTTAAAACTGGAGCATATATATATATATACCACAAACAGTCCACTGATGGATACTGAGGGGTGGGCAAGCCCTTCCTGAATGACCTTTATATGTAACTACTACTAATTTCCATGTCACATAAGATATAACAGCGTAAACTCCCATTGGATAGTCTAACGATAACTATGAGGAATGCTTTACAAATAATCGTCATCAAGTCTTCTTGTTTTGAAAGCAGTGACTATAATTCTATAACTATAACTCAGTCCTCCTGTGCGCTAGCTGCTCTCATTTCCACTGAGCTTGAGTACAGTAAAATAAATTTTTGATTAATATTTTTTCAAAAGTTATAAATATAATTACTTCATAAATATAATTTATTAATTCACATAATCCAGTTACACTCACACTACAATTTTAATGAATATATCAAGTGGGTATTTAAATAAATTCCTTTTTCTGTAACATTGCGTTTAAGGTAGTTCTATTGCCTCAGCACCAATTGTATTTATAAGCAATATCTGCAATTCCTTGCTATCGTAATATACGTCAAAAAGAAGTTTACACTTAGAGCAACATAAGGTACAAAAATATATCTCTTTTCACCATACTTCCTCAGTCAAGATTTAATTAAAAAGCAGATACTAAACCGGGTTAGTACCATACAAATCATTCTTCACCGAGTGTAATTGCCCAATTGTATACAAACTACGCATGGAAATTGTACAATACCGAAATATACAACACATATAAGAGAAGTAGGCTGTTGAAGAAAAGCAACATAAAAAGGTCGACCCGTTTTTACGCAGGAACTAACAATTTAATTTGTTATTCACTCAGGAAGGGATGCAGCAGAAAATAAAATAAAAAATACTCTTTTTGTAGCACCTGTTTATATGTTTCTTGAAATTCTTATTACTAAAGCTATTCTTCTTTTTTTCATTTCGGTAATCCTATTCCTGCTATAATTCATCTTTTTTGTTTTACCTCGGCTCTACATCTCTATGTTAACAGTTTCTTTATTTTACCGTGTCAAAATGCTCCTTTTATAAAATATAGGAATATTTTAGTAAGGAATATTAAGTAATATAGGGCTATTTTATTTAATTACGTAATACTTAAATAAGTAAATATAATTAAATGACATTTATTTAATTTAATTAATTATTTATTTATTTAGTAAGATTTAAAGTTGTTGAGGTAAAAATTTTAACACAAATATTTAACATTTGGCAGCAGATACAAATTCTGTATGCTGAAGTGATTTAAATATTAGCACTGTAGATATTCAATGTTATTATTTACATACGCAGTTGTATAAATATACAGATATCACTTATTTAGTATATAGTATATAGAATGTATGTATATCGTACTATATGGGATATACTATACACAATATACACATATAATATGCACCAGAAATATGTATACATATAATTTAGGGAGCAGGAGTATAATTTTCATTCTTGCCTGTAGCAATATTTTATAGAACAGTTCAGACCGCTCATGGTATGCAATGGTCAACTGTTCTTCTTCGACCTCTATTTTTATATTGCAACTTCGACCTGTTCGTTCTCGAAGCTGTAATTCATATATCGTGTCTGTTCAATGATTGGAAAAATTGTTGTAGAAGACATCATCTCTGATTCTGCAGATGTACTTTAGCAATGCGTGGAAGCAGCAGGAAATGACATAATCAAGAAACATACCCAAAGTCTCTCTCATTCAATGCCTAGGTATGCAGTTATTGACAACTAAAAAGATAGCACAAAGCATGGATTTTTTCGTGTTTTTCAATTCTAAAAGGGCTGTAATTTTAATTATTTGTCTCATAAATTTGGCTGCGATATCTCTTTTCTAGCTTGGTGCTGGATGGAACAACACCAGCTGCTGATTACACCTAGCCATATTTGGTAAAGTTGTTGATTACATCTTAAGATGCATCTCAAACCAGACATTTCGAAAAAAAAAAAATCATTAATTTTAATATGTAAATAATTTTAGTTTGAAATCTGTTCCTGTGTAATAAATTCTTTAAAATTTGGATCATAATTTTTGTATCCTTTATGACAATGACAACATCCCTTTAAATCAATAAAAAATAAAATAAATGGAGATATAGATGTAAATAAAATTTATAAACATTTCTCAGGTACTGATTAGTTTAATATTATATATTGCTTTATTTCATTTTTGGTATTTCAGTATTTAGAGGCATAAAGGAAGGAAAAAAAATAAGTTTAACTGAGGATATGAAAAATAAAACTTTTTACTAAGCCAATAAGTGGAAGATGAAAATAAATATTTTCGCATAAAAAGTTTCACGATACATAAAAACATTTTTACAACCACAGAAAACAAAACAGAAACAAGAAAACGAAATCTTTTGTGATGTTATCCTTCTTTTTCCCAATGACGTTGAATAACTTGATTTATTGTTATAAGAATAATTCTACAGAAATAATTTTTGGGGATATGTATTTCGTTTAATAATTTAGTAAAAGGAATAGCTGAAAAATTAATTATTTATAAACAAGTATTACACATTAAATAACTAAAAAAAAGTAATCGCATATATTTGAATTAATGGCAGAATTTCTAAATTGTTTTATGGGAGTTTTTACAGCTGTTAAACTAAGCAAAGAAAAAAAGCAAATTACGCAAATTAAAGGGAATTAAAAATAATTCAATGATAATACTAGAATAAATGCGCTTTGCATTTCGTTACTAAAAGAAAAGAAGATTAAACAGATTAAATAAATTGAATTTCTTTTTGGCCATGAGAACAATTAATCGAAAAAAATAAATTTATTAGAATATACGATCTTCTAAAATATACGTAATAGAATTTTCATTTCCTTAAAATTATGTTTAAATTTACTTTTTTTTGACAACGTTTCTTAAAATTAAATTTGACTTATTTATTTCATAAAATAAAGTTATATTCTGTATCGCTTAAATTAAAATTGTCAATATTTATTTCTTAAAAAACTGACATTGTTTAGTGCTTAAAATAAAATTGAATATTAGTTTAAATGTGCATTATTATTTTATTCTTTATTTATTGAAACCTCTCATCATTATAATTTTTCACCATTATTTTTTTTTTGCGAATCTCATACATCTCGAATACTTAATTCAAATTTATATTTAAATATGTATCTGAAACATAAATTCTTAAAATAGTGTTTGTCGTTTGCAAATTAAAGTAATAGACTTTTCAAAAATATATTCCTCAAAATAACAACTAAGTAAATTGGTATTGTAACTAAAACTAACTATATTCGGCTTACTGCTGGATCTTTATGCCTGTCACTGCTTCACATTTATGTCTTTTCAACGTTAAGGAGCGGACCAAAAACACCCTGTTTATGCAAAAAATATATAAGCCTTCGACATTATTTCTTTCGATTCTTATTGAGAGGTTATATTTCAAATATTATTTTTATTCATCTTGTATATAAAACCCTTTATTAATTGAGATGAATTTTTTTCAATTTTACAATCAGTTATTTGTTAAAATTGCACAATAAAAGATATGTTTATTTATTTAAAGATTAAAATCGGTAAAAACGATAACCATGATATATTGTGTAAAATAAACACAGAACATGGTCATGTATTACAATATGGTTATTTATTTCATTATTTTAATATATCTTAAAAGCAAATATAGAAAACATCTAAGACATTTTTTTTTAAAAATAAATCCAAAAATTATGCATTTTTATCATTAATTTTTTTTTATTGTTAAAGAAATATAAGAAAATTTAGTAAGAAAGCAAATTAATATTTACTTTTAAATAATATGTTTAGTTTCTTTAAAACAAAGAAAAATAATTCTAAATAAATAAATATATCGGTTCCATAAATTTACATTTTTTTCAAATTTTGATTGGTGGATTTCAGCAAATTTATGCTAAAATACTAAATCTCTAAAATATTGTAAAATAATTTATTTACTATTATTATTATTCTTGGTAAAATGTTTTGTAATGCGGGGTGCGTTTAATGAATTATTAAATACTTTTATTATTTTAATTTTAAAATATAACAACATCATTTAGTTAAAAATATCAATCAAAATATGAAATTTCATTTAGTCAAAATATCGAATTTATCAGTTAAATTTAAAAAGTCAAAGCCCCCATTAAGGAAAGAGTAAAAAATAAATTAACTATTAATAATTAATAATTACAATTTTAGTAATTATAATAAATTATTTAAATAGCAATCTAATTTGCAATTATAATTTCTCATTTTTACCTATAAAATTATCAATGCAATTTATGAATCATGCAAATATAAAGTAATCAATAAGAAAATAAATTATAATAATCAGTTACTAATTAAAAGTAAAATTGCAATTAGTTCATAATTACTTATTGTTATTAATAATAAATTATTAATTAATTCCCATAATTACAAGTAATAATTACAACAACAACTTATTTTACTGTTATTTTCATGATGAAAATTGTTTTGAAAAAATTTAATTCTTTATTTTGCTGACAATAAACGCAAACTAAACAATTTGCATTTGAGATGTATTAAATTCGTAAAAATACAAATATAATTGTATAAATAATAAATAATGAATAAATAATTATGTAAATTTAAAATAATAATATTCAATTAATTTAAGAACCTAGAAATAAATGCCAGATTTTAAGAAAAATATCAGTTTATTTAATGCAATAAATAACGTTATTTATTTAAACGCTGTATAAAGTAAGATCGCATCTGCAATAAATTTCTTTTTTAGGATTAATTGTTCTCATGGCCAAACACAAATTCAATTCGTTTAATCTGTCCAGGCTTATTTTTCTTTCAGTAACAAAATACAAAGCGCATTTATTCTAGCATTATCATTGAATTATTTTTAATTCCCTATAATTTGTGTAATTTGCTTTTTTTTCTTGCACAGTTTAACAGCTGTATAACCTGACATAAAGTAATTTAGAAATTCTTCCATTAATTCAAATATATGTGTTCTTTTTTTATTAAATAATTAAACGTAATATATATCCCCAAGAAATTCTTTCCGAAGAATTATTCTTATAGCAATAAATCAAGTTATTCAACGTCTTGGGAAAAAAGGATAACATATCAAAAGATTTCGTTTTCTTATTTCTGTTTCGTTTTCGGTGGCTGTAAAAATGTTTTTATGATGTATCGTGAAACTTTTTATGATGAAAATATTTCTTTTCTTCTTCATCTTATTGGCTGAGTAAAAAAGTTTTAGTTTGATATCCTCCTGAATTAAACTTATTTTTTTCGTTATATCTTTAAATACGGAAATAACACAAATAAAATAAAGCAATATATAACATTAAACTGATCAGTACCTGGGAAATGTTTATAAAATTTATTCCTAAACCTCCATTTATTAAAATTATTTTTATTGATTTCAATGGATGTTGTCATTGCCATAAAGGATACAAAGATTATGAAAATAATGATAAAAATTTGTAAAGAATTTATTACACAAAAAGTGATTCGAAACTAAAATTGTTTTTATTTATTGATGAAATGAATTTCTGTTTCTTATCCAAAGATCTGACGTAGGTGTATTCAACAACGTGTATTCAAAGGTGTATTCAACAACTTTAATAAATATGGCTTGTTGAAATCAATAGCTGATCCTGCTAAATCCAGCAACAGTTTAGACAAGAGATATCGGAGTCAAATTTATGGCACAAGTAATTAAAAATACAGACCTCTTAGAATTTAAACGAAAATCTGTGATATTAACGAATAAATCTGTGGTTTGTGCTATATTCATAGTTGCCAATAACTGCATACCTAAGCATTGAATGAAAGAAGCTACGGATGCGTTTCTTTTGCATTGCAAAAGTATATCTGCCGAATCAGATGTGGTGCCTTTTTTTTCCACAACCATTTTCCGATCATTGACCTGACGTGATATGTAAGTGACAGATTACTTGGATGATGACCGCAACGGGAATTAACAGACTTTGAACTCGGAATGTTAGTTGGAGCTAGACGCAATGCCATTTCGGAAATCGTTAGGAAATTCAACATTACCAGATCCACTGAAGTCATATTTACAATGCAAGTTGGAGCTCGAAAAATAATAGTTGAATATTGAGTACCATGAGAACTGTGCGGAAAATTTGGTCTTGAATTGTTCTATAAAAAATATGGCTACAGACAAGCATTGAAAGTATAGTCCTGCTTTCAGTTTGGTAAGAGCTAACAGTATGACAGTATATGTATATATATTTTGGTACATTCTATATACATATATCGTATATAGTATACATATTATGTCGTGTTTTGTATGTCATATATAGTACTATATACGTACTGCCTATGTATGTATAAACTTATACACCTGCCTATGTAAATAAAAACATTGTATACATGCAGTGATATAATTTAAATTCAGCAAAGGGAATTTTTATCTGTTGTCAAGTGTTAAATATTTTTGTCAACATTTCTATGACAACCACTTTAAATGTTACTAAATAAATAAATAATTAACTTAATTAAATAAACTTTACTTAAATACTTCAGCAAAGAGAACTTACTTACCACTTTAAATTTTATAAATAAATAATTAAAAATAAAACTCTTACTAAAATATACATATATTTTATAAAAGACGCCTTTCGTCACTGTAAAATAAAGGAAAATCCTAATATAGATATGAAGAGAAAAGGTAAAACAAAAAAGATTAAGGAATAGAATTGCAGAGATCGAAAAAAGAAGAGCGTTAACAAACGCAATTTCAAGAAACGTATAAACAGGTCCTTCAAAAAACGACCTTTTTTTTTTTCCTTCATTGCTGCAACCTTTCCCTTTGTGAATAACAAAACAAATTGTTAGTTTCTGCGTTAAAAAAAGGTCGACCTTTTTATGTTGCTTTTCTTCAATAGCCTACTTCGCTTATCTGTGTTGTTTATTTCCGTATTATACAATTTATATGCGGAACTTATATACAATCGGGCAATTACACGCGGTGAAGAATGATTTGTAGGTTACTAACCAGGTTTAGTATATTCTTTTAATTAAATCTTGACTGGAGAAGTATGCTAAAGAAAGATATTTTTTGTAACTTGTGCAGCTCTAAACTTCTTTGACGTATATTACGATGGAGGGTATTGCAGATATGGCTTACAAATACAATTTTTGCTGATGCAATAGATGCAATGCCTTTAAATATTTTATACGCTATTTTGTAGAAAAAGTGCAGTTTATTTAAATATTCACTTGATATAATCATTAAAAATATGTTATAAATGTGTATGTGAATTAATAAAGTTGATATGAATTGTAAAAAATACAAATACAAATATACTGATATCGTAGGATATATTATATATTACTTTTTAAATATTACTTGAGAAACAAAAAAAAAAAAAAAGATTGATAAATTCCCATTCAAAAGTGCTTGTATGTATATACTTGTATGCATTTAAAATGCATATAAATGTAAGGCAATTAATTATTTGGCTATCATGCGCTTATAAAGGTTTATGAAATATTTTCGTATTATTATTATGACAAAATTATAGACCAAGTAAAAATTGTATTGCATTCAGAATATGTAAAATTGCTTTACATTTCTTTTCAGTTTGACCTATTGTTATCTGTATTTCAAACTCAGTTTAGTACAGAAAATTGATATTATTTTGATGCAAGAGTGGCTTCTGTTTTTCTATATATATATAGGTATATTCATAAGAGGAAGTATTAAAGAGCTTGCATAGCATGGTTAATCATATAAAAATATATGGACGACTGCTCCAAAAATAAAATTTATTTTGATTATTTAAAAAAATTAGAGGTATGTTATCAAATTACATTGAATGCTAATAAATCCTATTTTACCCAGGTCTTACAGTCCAAATACTGAAGGCAACACATTCTTCCGAAGAACTTAAATTAATTGGCTCACGAAACTCATTTAAAAAGAACAGCGCTATTTTATTGTTTCTTGCACAGACGGATCCCTGCAAAGCCCACCCAAAGCTCGTGTTAATCAGTCTTGCCGACAGAGCGACTGTCACCATTAACGTCAGTCGATTCCAGAGATTACTGAGGGCTTATGTCTTCTGCCAGTGATTCAATTTTCTCCGTGACAGAATCTGGTGCGTGTCCATCCAGCGACCCGAAGACCCTGTAATTTTCAGATTGATTCTAATTGCTTTGGCAATAGATCTTTTCATCAATCACTTCGAAGAAATGGCACCCAAATTGATGTTGTACTACTTAACTAACGATGTTTGGCTTAATTAATTATTTACGATACATTTATCAATACATTAAAGTGGCTTAACTAATTAGTCACTTTGTGTAGGAATAATAAAAAACTTTATATTATCTAATTAATATGAATTTATATTTTTAATGGAAAAAAATATTAATCTATGTATTAAATATGTATTTGATGAGGATTATTATTTTCTATTAAATTTTCATATTTTAGCATATTTTAACTATTTATAATTATTTGAATAGAATTAATTAATTTTGTACAGTTGTTATATTAATTTTGCACAGTTTTCAACTTTTAAAATGAATGTTTCTACGACTAATATTTTTATTAGTGTCATTAACTGAAAGAAACGTGCTCAAAACTGCCAAAAAGTTTGAAAAAACCGTCAAAGTTTCCCTGGATCTTTAATTTATTTTATCGCTACACACATTTCATACCAGTAAAATAATTTTTTAAAACTTATTGGAAAGAAAAGCATTGTGGTGATTTTTAAATTTTACTACAACAATTTTCATGCTCTTCATTCAATGATGTATTATAAAATTTAAAAAAAAAATGTCATTTTTGTATTCAAACTTCCCTAATGGGTCTTTGTCCTTACCACAGTATTATATCGGTTTTTTTCATTTTTTTAAAGTAAAAGGAAAGGAAATAAATTAAATGTAAAAAAGTACAGGTCCAATGCATATTTTTAACTCGATCAAATATGCTGAATAAATGTAAAGATAACTGAATCACTAAAAACACTTCTTTCTTTAATTTTTTTTTTTCCTTGTAGCTGGGTTTCCGTTTTCAATTTTTTTCACTTCAACATAAAAATTCTGCCTCCTGAAAAAGAAATATTGATAAATGTATACTTTAAAAAAATAAATGAATTGGATAAAAAAACTATAACATTTTTTTTTTTTATTATTTTAAGCGTTCCTGTTCTAATATTTTTTTTTATTCTACAGATTGATTTCATCCAGAATTTAGAATAAAAATTAATTGGAAAAGAATTTTAATAGTTTTAGAGTCATTCTAATAAGACGAAAAAAGTGTTGCATTCTAGTTTTATTGAATTTCATTAAAATCCTTATTTTTAATGGCATAAGAAATTTTTTTAAAAATATCTTCAATAATAATATGATTAAAAAAATATCTTTCAGAATTTGAATCCAATACTTGTAATGAATTTTAATCCAACAATTTTTTATTTTTATTTTACATTTCATTTATACTTTTTTTTTTAAAATTTAAATTATTTTTATCTGAAATAGAAGCATTTTTATTTCTCTACCTCGTTTAGATTATAATAAAACCTTTTTCATTAGTTGTAATTTTCTTTATTTTTATTTCTTTCGTTTAAAGTAAGAAAGTATTTAGGATATTTTCATCAAAACTAGAATATTTTTATAAAGTTATGGTATAAAATAATTAAAATCCCCAGAATTAAAAATAGATTTTTATAATTTATGTGACAATAAAAATTGAAAAAAATATTTAGCTCGATTGTTGGGTGTCTGGCGCTCGGTGCCACAGGTTTCGGGTTTAAGCCCTGGTGGTGCCATTTATGTGCCATGATTTTTGTAGTAGTTAGTAATCCACTTTAAACCGTTGGTTCCAGTCTAATATGAGTATAGAGTGTTGGGGGGTAGGGTGGAAAACGCTAACCTGTAAAAAGTATCCACTTCCCGTCCCGAAATTTGTCTGTAGGCGCACGGCATTGCCCTTTATATTGGCTGTAGTGCTAGAGTGTTACCTTATTTATAATTTTTCAGCATCCACGTCAGCAACAACTACCATTTTATTTATAATAAAAAATCAAATGAAATATTTTTAAAATTTGCTGCAAAAAAAATAACAGACACATATAACAACGTTTCATTTGAACCCTTTAATTTTTAAAGTCTCTCCAATGAAATTCTATTCTGAACTTCATAGTATATTTAATGTTTTATTTTGATTTTAAAACAGCGAGAACAAGATGAATATAATTATTTCAAAAATAAATAGTATACTGAAATTTACAGAAAAATTGCGTTGTACACTTATAATACCTTCTCCTATTCCTACTTGTTCAATATTTCATTCGAACTTAAGTACTTACTTTTATTTATAATTTTTAATTTGGAATAGAATAATGTTTTTATAATATTTAACTATTTATGTGTAAAATATATCTTTTGTAAGCTTTAAAACAATTCCAACACAGAGAAATAGTATTTGTTTAGGCTTTTTAGTTTAATGATTTTCAAACTAGTTAAATTTTAAAAAATTTTATATAATTGTAAATATTACTACCAATTGAAAAATGTGAGTTTTCATTGATAGAATACATGTATATTCAGTTAAATAAATTGTTTCTAGTTGTAAGAATTTAAATGCAGTATTTATATTCATCTTTACACTTTGAGTAAAGATGAATGAAAACTTCAAACTTTATTAATAATTCATTTAATAATTTACCTAACTCTACAAACGTTTTTAACATCATACACATAATAGAGTACATCATGTTAGAAAAAGTTTAAAGATAAATAAACTGTATTTGATGTCTAAATTTTTTAAATGACTGTTTAATGTCAGAATTCAAAGCGAAAGGCATACATGTCGATTCGATAGTTTGCTAACAAACTTAGAGGATATGCCAAAAATAAATGGATATTGCGCTGGAAGTTAAATGTGTGCGTTTCAGAAATATAGAATAAATGAATTCACGTATGACTTGTCAAACAGATTTGCTAACACTTTCGCTGTCGGTCACGTGACAATGTGTAAGTAATTGTCCCGATGAAGAAATGGTTTTTTTTTTTTATAGGGGACAACTTTTTATAACAAATATGACTGATGATTATGTGTACCGTATTGATTACTAAGTAATATTTAGGTCTTTTGATGGAATATTTTGATTACGCTCCAGCACGTGAGAAGAAATTTATTTTCCATTAAGCACTAGAGCAGAATGTGTAAAAAATGAAACAACATAATGAAAATAAATGTTATTTTTGTATAATATTTTTATCACTAACACATATTTAATATAAATGAAATATTACAATTTACTTGCAATCATATTATTACTGCAAACAATATTTTTTAAACATCTTATTTGTGAACCACCTGGGTATTATTATCATAACTAATATCACTCGGGTATTCGACCGATGAATATGTATGTGCTAATGAGAGAATGATAATGTATTCTATAAATTAATCAATAAATTAATGTATAATCAATAAAATAAACAATCAGAACATATAGAAACAATAAATAAAATATAGAATCAATAAACTAATGTTCCTAAAATGATAAATATATGTACAAAATACTCATTATAACAATAGCAACTTTAAGCTGTATGGTTTGAATATTTTATCTGCTATTCAATACAAAAAGAAAATTCACACATCGAATTCAAAAAATGAGTATGAAAATTGTTATCTATTTAAATATAATTTTTTGAAAACTTCGCATCGTAGAATAAAAATAACACTAAGCCACATATATTTCTTTTTATCTTCTAGCTTATTGCTTGTTTGAAAATACGATTTGCTTTATTTGATTTGTAAATGTGTTTAAGGAATGTGTACTCGTTCGCTGTTATTCTATTTTTGCTGTTTGCTTCTATTGCTCCTTTACCATTTTAAGAATATTTTTGTTCATTCTGTTGCTACGCATCGAATCTTTTAATTTAATTCCATTTTGATAAATTTAATTATTGTTTGCGTAAAAGTTTTTTTGAAGAATTAATGCTCCAAAAAAAGTATTCAATTTTATTGTCCATTTAATTATCTTTTTATTTTCAACACTTTTCTGTATAAGGAGTTTCTCTTTCATGCTAAGATATTTTTCTTCTTCAAGTTTCGTTTGAAGTAAGTTTATTGCATTAAGTAGTTTATGAAATAAAAATTCATTTTTTTTTTTATTTCTGTATAAAAGCGTTCTCAAAAGTAAATACTGAAAATATTTTAATAAATGAGTAATCTCTTTAAAATTTTCTGTGGGAATATGAAATTCGAGAGATAAATGCTGATGTTGATTCAACATCGATAAGCAAATATTATATGCTATTTTAATTAAATTTTTATACTATAGTACGACTTCATGTTAACTATGGAAAGATGTAAAATTTTAATCGTGATCTAGTAGTGGATATAGTGCGTTAACAGGCGCGATATGCTGGTGACTTTGCCTAGCAGTCACATTTTTTCAGATCACTTAATTAGATAGGAATATATTCGCTTTCATAGTTCAGTTTAATATTTCCTTCACCTTTTACATGTTTGAATGGTAGAGTTTAAGCTCATGCAAACCACGAGCATACCATCGATGAGAATTATTTTAGAGCAAACGTATTTTCATGTGGTACCTCACAATCAATGACAAACTCCCCCTTTCCCCCTACCCAGGCAGCTTAACCATCGTTGTCAGTTGACTACAAAACACATTGTGTGAATCGCAATCGAATCTCTTCCTTTCTGAATGCAGTATGTGCAATCGTACCTCCAGAGGATTTGAAATTGTTTTTGGCCAGATTTCATATTTGAAAGGGGATTTATTAGGTAATAAATGCTTTGAATTGTAAAATGGACGAAAAAACAAAATTTATTCCTGAAAGGAATACATTAATATATTCTAAAAGTAAGATCTAAATCTGACTATCTGAAAAAGTTTAAGAAAAGTCATATTTGGGCTCTTCCAGTATCGTTGTCAATATAGATTTCATAAGAATTCTGTAGTCTATAATACGTATAAAAGCAATTTATGTTGTCTTCAAAACATTCAAATTGTCATTGACGATGCTAAATAATTTTGAACATCACAAAAAAAAAAAAAAAAAAAAAAAAAAAAATTACAAAGGTTTTTTTTCTCTTATTTTAAAAAATTAATATGACTTACATAATTTTCTTCAAAGTAAAACATTTGGCTTCAAAATAAATCAAAGATGTTCTCTCAAAGAGTTGTAGAAGATGGATGCTTTTTTTTCAAGATATATTCTTTTATTTATCTTCTTCGCTCTACAATTTTGAGCATATACAGTTAGAGAAAAAAAACATTACATGTGTCTATTCCTTATCCTTGTTAAAATAAAAATTAGCTGAAAAGGTATTTTCCTTATTTCTTGTAACATAAATCAGAAAACTATACACATTATAATCTATAACGAACTATACACATAAAAAAATCAGAGTTATGCACATTATACATTTTTAATGAATATATCATGTGGGTATTTAAATAAATTCCCCTCTCTAAAATTGCGTATAAAGGCAATTATGTTGCCTCAGCACTAATTGTATTTGTAAGCAATATCTGCAATACCCTGCTACCATACTATATGTCAAAAGAAGTTTATAGTTAGAATAGCATATAGTACAAAAAATGTCTCTTTTTACCATACTTCCCCAGTCAAGATTTAATTAAAAGCAGATAGTAAACGGGGTAAGTACCTCACAATTCATTCTTCACCGCGTGTAATTGCCCAATTGTATATAAACTCCGCATGAAATTTGTACAGTACTGAAATAAACTACACATATAAGCGAAGTAGGCTATTGAAGAAAAGCAACGTGAAATGGTCGACCCGTTTTTACGCAGGAACTAACAATTTGTTTTGTTTATTCACTCAGGAAGGATTGCAGGAAAGAAGAAAAACATTCCTTTTTTGGAGGGCCCTGTTTCCATGTTTCTTGAAATTGCGTTTGCTAACGCTATTCTTCTTCCGTTCTGATATCGGTAATTCTATTCCAGTCGAAATTATTCTTCTTTGTCTTAATTCATCTTCTTCGTGTCTTCTTGTCATAATTCATCTTCTTTGTTTTACCTCAGCTGTTCTTATCTGAATTAATATTTTCTACTTTTTAGCTGACAAAACGCTTCCTTTATAAAATAAAGGAACAATTTATTAAATTTATTTAATTAAGTTAAGATTTAAGTAAGAAAAAGTAATTAAGTAAGTTTTAATTAATTATTTTTTATTTAGTAAGCTTTAAAGTGGTTGCAGTAGAAATGTTGACAGAAATATTTAACAATTGACAGCAGATAAAAATTTTGTTTGCTGAAGTAATTTAAATATTAGCTACTGCAGATATTCAAAACTTTTATTTACATACACATGAATATAAATATACACACGTGCGCAATATTTCTGAGATTTGGGAGCTGTACTGTGCTTCCAATGCTTGCCTGTCGCCATATTTTATAGATAAGACATCTCATGATACGCAATGTTCAGGGATTCTACTTCGCGCACTAGCTTATCATTACAACTTTGGCCTGTTAGTCCTCCTGATCTGTCATCTATAGAAAACATCTGGTCAAAGATTGCAAAATGATTGCAAAAATAAACACCACCGCTGATACGGCAGATGGGCTTTTACAAAGTGTGGATGCAGCATTGATTGGCATAGTTAAGGAACACGTCCAAAGTTTGTTTCATTTAATGCTTGACTGTGAAGGTGGCATAAAGCATAAATTTTCCTCGTTTCTCAATTCTAAGAGGGCTGTATTTTTAATTATGTTGCCTATGTATTATTTGTCTCATAATTTTGGTGTCGATATCTCTTGCCCAGGTTAGTGTAGATTTGGAATAACCAGCTATTGCTTTCATCTAGTCGTATTTATTAAAGTTGATACACTCGAGTACATCCTACGATGCACATTAGACGTTTAGAAAAGGTACAAA
Source organism: Caerostris extrusa (assembly GCA_021605095.1). NCBI lineage: Eukaryota > Metazoa > Arthropoda > Arachnida > Araneae > Araneidae > Caerostris > Caerostris extrusa. The sequence goes on along the minus strand of BPLR01005465.1, from coordinate 30,609 downwards.
AATGCATTAAGTTTAATATTTAAACCAATTTTGTTTGAAATCTGTTTCTGTGTAATAAATACTTTAAAAATTTGATCATAACTTTTATAATCTTTGAATCCTTTACGACAATGGTAGCATCCGTTGGAATCAATAAAAAATAATAAATGGAGATCTAGATATGAATAAATTTTGTAAACTGTTCTCTGGTACTGATCAGTTTAATATAATATAATGGTTTATTGTTATTTGGGGCATTTCCTTATTTAGAGATATAAAGAACCAAAAATAAATAAGTTTAACTCTGTAGTATATGAAAATAAAACTTTTTCTAAGCCAATAAGAAGAAGAAGAAAATAAATATCTTCATCATAAAAAGTTTCACGATACATAAAAACATTTTTACAGCCACAGAAAACAAAACAGAAATAAGAAAAATCTTTTGAGATGTTATCCTTTTTTTCCCAAGACGTTGAATGACTTGATTTATTGTTAGAAGTATAATTCTTCGGAAAGAATCTTTAGGGGACATTATTTCGTTAAATGATTTATTAAAAGGAATAGCTGTGAAACGAATTATTTATAAACGGAAAATACAAATTAAATAACTAACAAATGTAATCGCATATATTTGAATTAATGGCAGAATTCTAATTTGTTTTATGCGAGTTTTTACAGCGGTTAAACTGAGCAAGAAAAAAATTGAAAATTACAGTGAATAAAAATTAATTCTATGATAATACTAGAAATAATGCGCTTTGCATTTCGCTACTGAAAGAAAAACAAGCTTGGACAGATTAAATGAATTGTTATGGATGTCATGGATTTTGGAAACAACCACTGCAGTTAGTTACTATGGAGTTGTAAAAGTTTTGGTAATATTTTTGTTGGATTCCTTTTTTTTTCCCAATACAATATTTTTGATTAATGAGGAAATTCAACTATCCTTCACTTTCCCTAATATTTATACCCAATAAATTCTAGAAGTTTTACAATGATCACTTGAACATATTCCACAATTTAAATTTTTAAAAAGAAAACCATATCGTATGAAATCTTATGTTTAAAATAAGATGATTCGCCTGATTCTTCGCCTCCTTGTTTTTCAAATGTGTATCTATATATATATTTTAAAAAATGTTTATTTTATAATTTTATTTATATGTCCGTAATTAATATTTTTCATCAATTAATTTAATCACAGTATTATTTTCCGATATTTGGCGGTAAAAGAAAACGCTAAACAAGTATGTATAATTTTGCAAATTTTTCTTTTAAATCCAGCAAAAATTGCAAATTATTAAAATTAATAAATCATTTATATATATATATGTATATATAAAAGTTCAAACTAATCTGATAGTATTAATAAAAGTTATTGTTTTTTTTTTTTAATAAAGTAATGTTTATTTGAACCAAAATAATAAAAAGCAACCCTTTTTTAAAGAGCAATCTTTTTCACCTTAGCATTAAGATATCTTACTTTTTCTACAAAGGAAATAGAAAAAGAAGAATCTTCAATTTCTTTATTCAGTTCGAATTGTTCCCTACAGTGTAAAATACGGAACAAGTTTTTAACACATTCTTTATTTGTCAGTCTAAGGCATAAGTGCGAATTTTCTTCGACACAAAAACGCCCGTTCACTGTCTGGGAAATTGGTTTCCCGTCCTGTTTCTTTCAGGGAAACAAGCACACAACATGTCACAGGTAAATGAAACGCTTTTCTGTACACAAAACTCGATGAATTTTCAAGAAAAGTATATTGAAGGAGAACTTCTTCAGGTTTTTGTCTGACAAAGAAAAATGATTCAACAAAACTTCTGTCAGTATTGAAAAAGTTTTTTTTTTCCCCTTTTGAAAACCTTAGTTGTATTACTACAAAAGTTTTATTTACAATTGGAGAAAAAGTTTTATTAGAAATCTGTTGAACAAAAGGTGGTTTACCGGAATGGAATTACAAGTTGATTTGATTTGTCTACACAAAATGTCTTTGGTTTCGATGTTGCTAAATTTGGCTTTTATAATGATAAATAAATAAATATATATATATAAATATATATATATATATATATATATATATATATATATATAATTTTTTTTTATTTTAAGTAAAATTAAATTTAAATAAAATTTAAATACTGAGATATACTTATGATTTTTAAACATAATAGAGCAAATGGGTTTTTACTGTATTTATGATTTTTAATTTTATCTTCTTATATAGAAATTATATATAAAAAAATAAGTAAAATTTTAGCTGCAAAATTAATGCATTTAAAATTTGTATAATTTGCAATTTCTAAAAATATACTTTTCTTAAGACATCAGATACATCAGATCTATATCAGATAATTAGATCTACAGTCTATCTAAATACGATCGACAGTTTTATATTTTAATAGAATCATATCACTTATTAAATAGTATTTTTTGATTAAAACTTATAGAATGAATGATAAGTAGAATAAAATGTTTTGGTATTTGTTAGTATATTTTTGCATATTTATAATATTAGATAAATGTGGAACACTTTATATTACTAATTAGTTATTTCTATTTTTTTTTTGGGGAAATATTTTAAAGGTTTAATCATTTGAAAATAGCATAACCTACAATACTTATTTAATATTTAGCTGTTTCCACTTCTGTTAGTTAATTTTTTTGATAGGTCTGTAATACTTTTATTTTGTTTTTAACGCAATATTTTTCTTGAAACTGAAAATCAAAGTCTTTTCCATAATCAACTGGTATTTTACTGTTCTTGCTTTTTATCAGATAGATATTAGCAATAATCAATTTTATTATAAATATATTTCATTTCCCTTAAAGTCATGATTTATTATCAAAATAACTTTATGCATTTTGATTTCTGGATTGGTTTTATCATGAAAAATTGTTTTCGATAGCGATACATATTTTTAGGTTTTTTTATATTATGTTTTACTATCCTATGTTTTACTATCTTCATAATATATATATATAGAATGAATTAAAAGATGAGAAATGGTATATATAAAAATTGAGCTTCTGATATATATATAAATCTCTATCTATATATATATATATATATAGAGAGAGAGAGAGAAGAGAAGGATATTAAAAGATGAACAATGATATATGTATATATATATATATATATATATCATTGCTCATCTTTTAATATACATTCACTACAATTTTTACATTGCAAATCTCTACATTGATGTCCTCATTTTTCTTAGAGGGATTGATATATTTATCACATTTCAAAAGACTTATATATATTTTCCTAAACTTGAAATTTATGATTTTCGAAACATGTTTTAAAGATTAATAACACCTTTAAAATATCTAAAACATTCATTACAACTGATTTACAAGTAATTGCAAAAAAAAATTGTTAAAAACTCAAGAAGCACAAAACACTATTAGTTGTAAATTGCATATTTCTAAATATATATATTTTAATATTTAATGTTTATGTAATAATCTTTCTATTTAATACACGTTATGTTATAATCTTTCTATATATCAATTTTAAAAACTTTTATGTTGTAATTATTTACATAATAATTCAAAATTTCGAATGACGAAAATAATAAAAAATGAAAAAAAAAAAATCCAAATGAAAAACAAGGAATAAAAAAAAAGGAATAAGACACCTCGGACCATAGTATCTTAAAAAAGAAAGCAAAGAGTTGAAACAAGTTCACTTCCAAAAAAAAAAAAGTATCAAGATAAAAAAAAAAGCAGAATAGCTGTCATCGAACACTTGATCTGATGCACTAGTAGAGGTAGACTATCCATTTCTCGGCAGATGAAGGAAAATAGATGGAAAAAAAATATGGTCGAAAGAAAATAGATGTACCACCTCAGGTGAAATATTAGAAAGGTGGAAAGGATTGGCGATTCACTGCTGTACAGTGGTGTACTTTCTGTTCGTCTCTTTCAGCAATTTTTTTTTCTTCCGTTTTGTCTTCGAATGGAAGGTTCACCTTTTCTCTTGCAAAATGATGGATAGAAGGGAGCATTTGAACTTCCGTTATATCGTTGCTTCTGTGTGAAAATAAACCTGAGCGAATCGATTTCGAACTTCATCATCGTGATCAGCAGGCAGAAAGATGAAGGAAGAGAGTGGAAGTTTGATCGAAAAGAAGCATATTATTCTTTCATGGGAATCTCAGTAACTGGAATTCTTATATTTTATTTTAGTGTTTTGAGCCGTATGTTTCAACGAGAGAAATTGTTATCCTGATGAAAACTACAGATGAAATATTACGTTTAAAACATCATGTTATGGATTTTCAGGTATTTGAATCAATTATAAGAAGAAATGTTTTATAATTTTAATGTTGAGTGCGTGATTTTATTTTTCGCATAGTAATTCGTCATATGTGTGTATGCATGTATTATTAGTACGTCTTTTTTTTTTTTTTTGTAAAATTATAAATTCATAACTGCTGAGATATCTAAACTAAACAAACTGAAACATTTGAAATATAATATTTTTGAATTAAAAATTGTAATATAAATAAAATGATTCCGAAATGTTGTGTTTAATATTTAATTTAAAATGCTGGAATCATTCAGTTGTCTAAATGTAAAGTGAAGTAAAATGTATTCAGCTGTCTAAATGTAATAAATGTCTAATTATTTAAAAAAATTTAACGTTTTGATTTTGTATTCTTTGTTAGTTATATTGATATTGTATTTGAAATTGTAGCCATACTTCCACCAAGAGCGCAACATTTGATGTTCAGATGAAATAGTCAGTAGGCCTCCAGACATTCACCATAGAGGAAGTACAGAGCTACTGGCGCTGTCACTGAGAAACGATTAGCTTGCAATCGCTTATGCCGAGAGAAAATATAGTCAACGCAACCCTGCGTAAAAGTTGGCCTACAGACTCTCCCCGGACAGGAATTATATTTAGTGTATCCACACCATATCTGAGTATCTTTATTTTCGGCTTAGAAGTGGAATAATTCCACTAATCTATAATTATATGCCTTTAATAGTGTTATATATTTTTGTAAGTGTGTGTGAGTGTGTAAATAAAGTTTTGTTTTGTGTTCTCAAACATGTGTCTCAAGTCTCAACCCAACCGCACCCTGTTACAACCTACAGTTGCTAAGACCCACTATACAACAAAATTAAATTTTTCCTTATTTTAATTTATTTCTTTTAAATCCATATATTCTTTTTTAAATTCAGAAATTGTTGAAGATGTTTAAGTCTCCGCAAAAATAAAATTGTTGTATTTCAACCCCGAATAGCGTGCATTCTGTTTAACAGTAGAAACGCAAACTTCGATTATGGTTAGGTGTGATAGTCAAATACAGACGGCACAAAGCTGCTTTGAAAGAAAAAAGTATAATAGTTACTGTAGAATTTATTTCATCTAGTTTTCCTTTTACTATCATGCAATTTATAATTTCAGTTATTAAAATTAAAATTATCCAATTCCTTCTATTAGCTCACACTCTCCTTATATATATCTTGTCCAAATTTTCAATCGTTAATAAAATACTTTTAATTCATCCGCTCCAGTTCACATATTTTTTTTTTTTTTGAACTTGTAGTGTATGGCATTGGATGTTATACAGTTTTTTCAAATATTAATTTAGTAAATAAATTTAATTAATTAATTTTAGTTTTTTTTATTATTTAGTTAGATTTAAGTTGTATATACCTACCAACAGAGGGCGCCAGATAAACTTTAAAAAATGAGTGAAAATTATTTATAAAGGACTTTCTGCGATATAGTGAAAAAAAGTTGGAATTGACAAAAAATTTTTTTATATATACTTGTTCTTATTGCAATTAAAATCTCTCCTAAATCACATTTCGTCCTCTTTCACATCGCTTAGTTTTTAATCCGTCCGACTTGACTGCTAGACATTTTTCCAGGCGATCTTTTGTCTAATAGACCAATTTTTTTTTTTTTTTTCTATAAAATTTTTTTCTTATTTATTTTTTATCTGATCTGTAGCAAAAATACCAAAAGCATTTTCATTATTAAATTTTATTAAAAAACCCAATTTTAAAAAGATTTACTATTTTTTAATTCCAACATCAATTGCAAATGATTGAAAAATGAGAAATTGCATCATAACGTCTTTTATAACTCATATAATGTAAAAATATTTCATTAAAAACTATTCTTGGAATTAAAATCATAAGCACTTGAAGTATTTATGGTTGTGTTATTTAATGTTTTTTTTGTTTTTTTAGTATTTTTTTTTGTTCGTTTAAGTTCTCTTTTATATGAATTAAAAGCTAGATTTTGCATTAAAAATATTTATAATTTTAGTTTGACATAAAAATTATTAAATTATTGCAGTTGTAAAGGTATTTTTTATTCGATTAAAGATTGATACAAGAAACAAATGCTAATTTTTATTTTAAAAAATGAAATATCATTAAGAATGATGTTATATTTTATTTTTTTTTTTTTTTTTTTTTTTTTTTTGTAAATAATGTTGTTTTTTTTGTACTTTTTATTGATTAACGTTAAGCAATAATGACAACAATTTTAACAGAGCGCAATTTTAACAAGGAGGGTGCAATTAAAATAACCAAAGAACTGATCGAATAATTTATATTGGAACAATGTTTCGACAATTAATAATTTTTAATGAATATTATTAAATTTATAAATTAAAATCATCGCTTCGCATTTTAACAAATCAAGGATCTAATTGCTTTCGAAGCTAGTTTCTGATAAAGCCGAAGGCAAACCAAGGGTAAATTTGTTAGCCAAATTTAAATGACAGAAGTTAAACATATTTATTTAATGTTCCTGTACTGAACTGGAAACACTTTTTACATAGAAAAGTTAAAAATAAATGCTTTTATTCAAATTTTTGTAATAAAATTGTGTTTACTAATTTTGAAGGTCAGTACTTTTTACCCAACCCATGTTAACATCAAAATTCATATATTTCAAAAAATAATTATAGTGTAAAACAGCATTATAAAATTTCATTCTGTTGTTTGAATTTCCCATTTTTAACTGTAATTGTAACTGCTATTTACTGTTAAAGTTTAATAATGGGAATTATGAACTTATCGTATTATTATATACACGCGTATGCAAATTAATACGATATCGCAATTATCATATTAATTTACATCAAATGATTTTATCCGCCCTTGAAGTGGTAAATATAGGCCTCAACCAAATTTTTAAAATTCATATTGCTGCCACGCATAAATAGAAAATTGTGATAAATGATGTATCATGAAGGCAGTATTAAATTAAATTTCTGAAAATACAAGTTTAATATTAAAAAATACAATCTTACCGATCTTTATAGGTGAAATACGTTTGACGAAGCGTATCTTGCAAGGAGCCATTGATGACACAATACGTAAGTGATGAATGTACTCCAAAAAGTGTAGTTAACATTTACAATAAATATTCATATATTAATATGCCATGCTTTTAATTGTTAATGAACTTAAGTGTAGGGGGAGGGGCTTTTTTCTATATGATTGCCTGTGACTTATCGCCATAAACACACGATGCACGCATTGTGTTTATTATATACACAATAAATTAACCTGCTATGTTGCAATAACGAGTGAATGATAAATAATGAGCAGGATATTTGGACAGATCAATTTTTTTCTTCCTGACTACCATTTTGAACCGAAAATCTTTCATTCCATCAAATCAATCATCATTTTCATAGCCAATAAATAAGATATAATAGCAGCCAATAATAACAATAATTCCAAGATCAATATATATCGGAATAGTTAAGATTCACAGAATTATAAATATATGAATATCTACTTACATGCATCAATGTGTAACAAGATGGCTTAAAGGTTCGTAGGCTGACATATAGATGGAGCTACTAGTATTAAATCCATATGAATTTTAGTTAGCCCTAACCTTCAAAAGACACGTGTTTAAATTTGACAGCTGTTGCACTATTAGCATGTGAGTTATAACATTTTTAGTGAAGCGGTAGCATTTTTAGTGTTCATCACGTGCAGTCCACTCGGCTGACTGTCGAATGGACTCCGGTGTGAAATGATGGAGCCATGTTTTATCCATTGTCACATATCGACGCAAAATTCGGGTTTATTACGATTGAACAGCTCCAAACACTGCTTAGAATCATCAATTCGTTGTTGGTTTTGCTCGATTGTGAGCTCAAGCGGCACCCACTTTGAAAAGAGCTTTCTCATATCCAAATATTCATTCACGATATGTCTAACACGTTCCTTTGATATATTTAGGGTCTCAGCTATCTCAATCAACTTCACTTTTACGATTATCGGAAATTATTTTGTGGACTTTTTTTGATATTTTCGTCGGTAACAGCCTTTTTGGGGCGTCCACTGCGTGCATCGTTCTCGGTGCTCATTTCGCCTCTTTAAATTTAGCAAACCATTTCTCTACGGTTGTTTTTCCTGGTGCAAAGTCCGAATAATGTTTATCACGCCAAGCCTTGGCTTCAATAGTAATTTTTTTTCGCCAAAAAGCAATGCCTTATTAACACACGAAAGTCCTTTTTATCCATTTTTTCAAACTAACAAAAGTTGCTTCACTAAAATTACTATAACTCATATACTAATAGTACAACAGCTGTCCAATTTGTACACGTGTCTTTTGAAGATTAGGGCTAACTAAAAATCTTATGGATTTAATACTATTAGCGCCATCTATGTGTCAGCCTATGAACTATTCAGCCTACTTGTTAATTTCAACCGTACATCACACCTATATATAAATTAAAGATGCATAATCATACTCAAAGATCATCTGCATTTATTGGTGGTCTTAATGTTAATCAGTATGAACATTAAAATCTGCAATAAATTACAATTATTGACATAGGACTGTCCACAGTGATCTTGCAGTAGCCCACATTTTGGAACCTAACAGTTGATGAAATATTAAATTTTCTTTGGCTGGCAGAGGCTTTGCTTTCATTATTTCATGCAAGACAAGAGAGGAACTGAAAAAATTCGCGACTACAGTTCTGAATAATTTCAAGTATTACGGACAGTAAAACATACGGTTAAATATTATCTTACTGTTTCGCAGGAAAAAATCCATTTCGTTCTATTCGGTAAATGAAAATCTTTTCCGAAGAATTACTAGAGTGATAAACGAATACGAAGCAAGAAGGCTCTCAAATAGTATGGCGATATTATAGATTAATTGGATTGCGCATCTTAAAGAACAATCAACCAAATCAAAGAAACACTCAATCTTCTCTATAGAACTGCTGGCAACAAGGGTAAAAATTAATAAATGACATACTCTACAAAAGTTATTAAGTGCGTGATTTCACTGCGGGCAACTAATCTACAATCAGGCAAACAGTAATAAGTACATCATTACATTACGTTTTTCATTTTTATTAACGGATTTTATAGAACAACTCCAGTTTCAGCCTTTCTTGTGGTTACTGGAATACAGCATTTATACTTCAAATAAATATGAAACGATTTTCATAAAAATTAGACGTCAAAAATTGTTTATAATACATGACAATAATTTTAATTCAAATGACTACCAGAAAAAACAAAAGACTTCAAGGTACATCCAACACATTTTGATATGAGTCCCATAATCTGAATTCAGAACCAGATGGCCGAGTAACTGGAGCTCGGTACCACATATTTCGGGTTCGAGTCCCGGTGATGCCATGCATGTTTGAAGTGGTTCAGAATCTAGGTCCCACCCAAATATGATGGTAGAGCGTTGTGAGAGTAGTGTTCCTCCCGTCTGTAGCATATCTTCAAGCTACACGTGCCCCTTGGATAGTGCTAAATGAGTAGCAGTGTTCGTCGGTGAAGCCCACTTGGGCTTCTCTTAGGGAAATGGTCAATATGACCCAATCGTTGACTAATTAAAAAATACTTTCAGTGATAGAGAAATATAATTTACAACCATGGTTCAGATGGAAAATCATCAAATTATTGAACTTATAGAAAAAAATGACCATTTTATCACTTCTGAAATACAAAATGAATTGTCTGCAACCGTTCAATGACTCTCAGAATTATTCACTTTCCAATATTTCCTAACACAATGCCATTTTTTTCATATGTTTATTAAAATTATTTCTTACATAATAAGAAATAAGTTTAACACAGAAATTTAATACAGAATGTTATAAGTTATTTTGAAATTGGCAAACTAGTAAGAGGCTACATAACCTTGGTGCATGTGTGAGGTAAATTTAAACAAAGGACAATTAAATCAGCAATATTTGTGTATAATATTTTATTTATTATTCTAAATTATTTGTTTTTATAAATACGAATTGCACATTCTTAGCGAAAAGACTGTTGTTGTTCATTACACTTCATTTTGCTTAAGAACTGATTTTTTTTTTTCCATAGACTTAACTTTATAAATTATATTCAACATTTCATGTAACCAGACTTAACCATCAAAAAAATTATGAAACGTATTTTTACCATTAAACGAGAGGTGGATGTTTTCTTCTTTGTAAACTTAATTAAAAGTTCAGGAAAACTGGCGTGAACTAAGGTTTCCTGAATAAAATATAAGAACTTATTTGGTCTCTTAAAAATGCGTTTCTTGCTTGTTTAATTCACTGAAGTAAATTAACAGCATTACATGCAGCGACATTCTGAACTTGTTTACTCGAAAATTGTTGCTATTTAAAAAATGCATTATTACAAAAATTTTAGTCGCAGTAATTAGATTTCTCCTTAAAGAGAAAAAAAGATTATTTGAAAGACGCATTGTATCCTCAAAAACTGAAAGGAGCATTTTTTTTAATTTTAGAAACAACCAGATTTTTCCTTAATCACTCTAATCTCATTATTCTTTTACTATTCATTGTTTATAAAAATAATCCCTTTCAGCATTGCAAACATTTTATATTGCCTTTTGCAATATTAATTTAATAATAAATTTTTGAAATGCGTCTTACAGAAAAGTTCGTGTAAGATCAATTTGCATTTTTTTTTAATCCGATAAAAGACTGATTTTAATATTTAGTATTTCGTAATAAATGGATAACAATTTTTCAAAGCGTAGCTAACTATATAAATAAACAAAATAATGTATTTTATAACGCTGCTATTCTCTTAATTTTTTGTTATAAATTTTAAGATAAGAATTTATGGTAACAAACATATTTAAAAAATAAATTATCATTTTTATAATGAATCTTAATTTTTTAGTCATTGCCAATACTTGTATATTGAAAATTTCAAAAGTAATTACTCTTTAATTTCTAACATTGCCAATAATAATAATAATAATAACATCTTTTTGATGAATTATAAATTTGCAAATGATGTTTACAAAATATTTTAGAGCACTTAATAAATTTTCTTTTCTTTACAAAGTTTCGTCGTCAAATAGTTGGTCTTCTAAACTGAAAGTTTGCATGTCTACGCCGAATTTGATCAAGATAAATTCTTAAAACAGATAGTCCTTCCATTAGACGATTGGTGGCAGAAGGTTCAACCCCTTCACAGATACCAACAGTGTCTTTTTAAATTATGATGATCATACCGTAATCTAAAGGCACAAATTTCATTGACTGAATGCTTAAGAGAAAAACTTTTATAGAATAACATTTTATGTAGTAGTAAATGCTAGAGTTCTTCGGGGCTTCTATATTTTGAGTTAAGTCCAATTGAGTTGGATAGGTTTCGACCTTTCTTGTCTGTTTTGATAAAAAAAAAATAGTAATCTATTATATAATAAATTATTTTGTCCGTTTTGTCCTCTACCTATGTTTAGAAATGTAGAAAATATTATGGTAGTCAACTGAATCCTTCTAATATAATTGAAAAACTTTTAGTATAGTATATGTTTTTTAGTTTAAGGTGATGTTTGTTAGATTTTACTGATATTTAAAAGAGATACAAGAGTTGATGAAATAAGCCCATCTCACATAGGATCTTATCTTCGGAAGGCATTAAAAAGTTTTCATGAAAGTGTTCATATTCAACTGCTCATCGGTTTTGCAAGATGTAGGAGAAAGAAATATACCTGATAAAAATGAAAAATAATAGAACTAATAAACTGTAGGAAATGAACTCTTTTGTAGAAAGCCTTATTAAAAATGTATATCCAGATATAAATGATATTAAAAAACAAGAGGTCTCATGGATATCAGAGTAAGATATTTTGTGTACTAATAACAATATGGTGACTCATGTTAATATTTTCAAGTGCAAGTGTGAAGTAGATGAAATGATTTATACATTCATTAATACTACGATTAACTAAGATGACGCAACAAACTGTACTGTTAGGTTTTTAAATTCAATAAGTATTTCAGGACTCCATCACTATAAATAAATTTAAAATAGATATTCTTTTAATTTTAATAATGAATTTAAATGCACCTAAACTTTGTAATGAAACAAAATTATTAGGAATGTTATAAAAGCTAATTTTTTGAGGAATGTTATAAAAACTACTAGATTAATCGGATTAGGAAAAGAGAGAGAATGCATTTTTTTTGTCGTATACCTCTTATTCCAAAAAAGATTTCACATTGAAATATAAATGCACTCAATATCATGCAGGTATTTCTATTTATTTCAAAATAATGGATACAGAGCTCAAGGACGAACGTTGAATAGAAGTGAACAATATCATCTAACACACATTGTCTAGCATGTATCATTTATTATCTTACATATAACATGCATCATTGATTACATGCAAATGGATATAATAAATATGCATGTGCTACTGAAATGCAGACAGATTAAGTAGCATACAGAAAATCAATAAACTATTCATAAAGTGATACATTTACATATAAAAATGCTTATTATATATATAATGCACTTACTCTGTTAACAGCAACTTTTACTTTATGGATTGAAATTTTTATTTATGATTTAATACAAAAAGAAAAACTCATATTGAATTCCCAAATGATTATAAGAATTGAAATCCATTTAAATATAATATTTTTTGAAAACTTTATGTCGTAGAAAAAAAAAACACTAAGGCACACATATTTCTTCCAGCTCATTGCTTGTTTGAAAATACGATTTGCTTTATTAATTGAATTTTAAATGTGTTTAAGAAATATTTACTCTTTAGCTTTTATTCTCTTTTTGCTATTTATTTCTATTTTTTTCTTATTTATTCTATTGTCAGCCATTGAATCTATTATTTTAATTTCATTTTGGTAAATTTAATTATTGTTTGCGGAAAGTCTTTTGTTGAATTAATCATTCAAGAAGTTTTATTGTCCAGTTAATTATCTTTTATTTTCAGCGCTTTTCTGTATAAAGAGTTTCTTCTTTCATGGGGAGATATTTGTCTTGAAGTTCTGTTTGAAGCCTTTATATCACCTTAATTAATTTATGAAATGAAAAACGGAATTTTTAAAAATTGTTTTTAAAAGCTTTGTCCCAAATGTCCACTCTGAAATGATGTAGATTGAATATTAATAATATTTAATAAATGAATAATCTCTTTAAAATTCGCTGTGGAAATATGTGATTCGATGAGGTAAGTGCTGATGTTGTTTCAAAATCGATATATAAACATTGATGTTATTTTAATTTAATTTTTGTTCTATAGTACGACTTCATGTTACTTGGGCTAATGGGTAATATAGGCTGATGAAGTGCAAAAGTTCTGTATTGTCTTCAAAATGTTCATTTTGAGTTCCAATGCCATATTATTTAAAACATCACGAAAAATAAATTTTATTATAAATTAATAGGATTTACAAAACTTTCTTTCAAAGCAATATATTTGATTTCAAAATAAATGGAGATGTTGTTTCAAAATGTTGTATAAGATGGAAGCCTTTTTTTTTTCGAGATATATTCTTTTTTATTTTTCTTCTTTTCTCTACAATTTTGAGTATACACCGTTAGAGAACAGACAATCTTAGATGTTTCTATTCCGTATTCTTGCTATAATAATTTGTAACTCTAATGCTGATTACATTATTTCTTTAGACATAAATGAGAAAAGCTGAGTGCAGAAAAAGTTCTTCGATATAGACTTTAAAAATAACAGCAGCACTCCGAAATCAAATTAGAGGAGTCATAATTAAAGTAGGAAGAATAATATATTCAGTACGATGCCTACTTTAACATAAAATCTGAATACCAAATGTTTTTCCAATCTAGCCTAAAGAATACCCTTTTTATTATCATGCCTCAATAAATAATTCATATAAGGAAGGAAAATTCTATAAAGCAAATTATATTTGAATCAACGCCTGTATAATTTATTTCAATAAAAAATGAATATTATTTTTCTTCTTAATCCAGGAATAAATTTAGTATACCTAAAAATAAGATCATGATTTATTTCTTACCTTAATGATTAAAATTTCCTCCGTTAACTTGTATGATGTATAAATTTACATTGAAATAAACCACTTTGGAAAATGAAATGATGCTGTGGAAAATTTTAATGATAAACTCATGAAGCAGATATAAATTTCTTTGATTTAAATAATAATGAAAAGATTTGACAATAGAATTGAAATTCAGTTCGTAAATTTAAAAACTTTACCATTTTTATAAGCAGATGCATTATTTTGTATAGTCAGAATGGTTTGGCTTACATTAAACTAAAATAAAGGAATATATATTTATAAAATTATTGATGAAGTCTGATGCTCGAGTAACTAGAGCTAGGTGCCACAGAAGTTCGAGTCTCATCCGGGCTATGGATGTTTGTAGTGGCTCGATATCCACCTTTAACTGTAGGTCCATTTCCAATATGACTGTAGGGCGTAGTGTTGAAATGTCTACCCTTTAATAAGGAAACATCTGTTTCACAATCTGCCACTAGGTAGACGGGCCATGGTCCAACATGGACTATTTATTTTTTTAGAATTTTGTGCAAATATATGCTAATTTCTAATTAATCTTCATTTACTATGTAACAGTACTATTTTATATTTGATAAAAGCCAATTCTGAAATAGTATTTATTTAATTAATATGAATAGATTTTTAATTTTACCATTTTCTGTTGATATATTTAACTTTGCAAGGCACACTAAAATGCTTAGACTGAACATGTGAATATGTGTCTTTTATTATATTATAGGGTTCAATTATATCTTTACCATTATTTTATGTAAAATATATTCGAATTTGTGTGTTTTCCTTTTAATTTCCTAAATTTCAATATTGTTAATATTATTTTATGTCACTTTATATGCTATTAGTTTTCATAGATTTGATAATTAGTATACTAGTATAATACTTTAAATGTGCATGTTGGGCAATTAGCTTGTAACTGGAAGTGGTTGGGTTGAGATACTTGAGTTTACAGGTTGGAGAACGCACCGAGTCTGTAGACCAACACATACACTGGGTTGTTAAAAATATATTTCCTCTTAGGAGGAGAAACTGTAAACTAAACATTTCTCAGCGGGCGCGCAGATTGAGCTGTACTTGCTCTCCGGTAAGAGCCTCGAGGCCATCCGAAAATTTCTCTTGAACTCCACAGGGGGCGGTCTTGCCAGTGCGTAGGAGGCAGCGCGGTTACAATACCCAGTAATCAAAATATATTTGTATTCAACTTTTGTAAACCAAAGTTTTACAAAAGAACAAAAAAGACGTATGAAGATCTATCATTTAAAGGAATAACTGACTATATTCAATCAAAATCAGTACTATTATATTGGACAATCTTCCAAAATAATTCGAGCTTCAAACACTATATTGTCCTGTAGATGAAAAAAAACTTCGACTATCTCTGTTTTGATATTTTTGTCATCATGAATCTGTCTCATACAGATGAGACTAGCCAGTCCAAAGCATATGCATCTGAAAAATATTTAGCAGTTATTGGGAATGCGGTGAAATTTTCAATCAATGGTGTATTTTAGTACATTTGTTGTTAAAACGATTATATAGATTTTTTCATAGTTTTAATTTATATAAGAGTTTCACGTATGTATACTACTATGTCCAAAAATAAGACAAATTTTATTTAAAATTCCCTGGACTTATTTAATTTCAATTTTTTTTTTCTTCTTTTTTCTAGGTTGCTGGCACTGTCCTTGACATCTGTGTGAAAATTTCGTGTCAAAACATTCATTAATGTTTGAGTTACGCTTCCCTTTGTGAGACGCTAAAACTGATACCGGTGATTTTTGAAATGTTTGAATTAATTCAGCAGAGAACTTGCATTAAATTTTGTTTTCTGAAACGTATACAATGTTGCAGAAGGCATTCGGTGACATTCCTATATCGGAAAGAAATGTTTAGAAGTGGTATAAACAGTTCAAAAAGGCAGAGAACGCGTTGAAGACAAAGAGAGCTCTGATCAAACATCAATCTCAACCGACGAAGCTCACATCGAAAAAATTGAAGATTTGGTGCTTGTTTTACAATTAGAGACCCTGCTAATAATGCTGGAATTTCAAAAGGATCGGACAATTCCATTTTGGGCCTCAAACGCGTCAAATCTCCTTTGGTACCGAAAATACAGGATGCGCCAGTTCATACTACGTTGATTCTCCGCGACTTTTCGCCAAACACCCATTTCGTTCCATAACCACCGTATTCATACCGTGCGACTTCTGGCTATTCCCTAAACTCAAAACACTCCGGGGACGCTGTTTTGAGTCGATTGAAGACATTCAACGTAAATAGGCTCTCGCTTTGAAGGCCGTCCCTGCGGGTGACTTTTTAGCATGCATAGAGGATTGGAAAGAAACGTTGTCATATGTGCATTGTGTCCGGAGGGGATTACTTTGAAGGCGATGAAATAAATTTGGAAGTGTGAATAAGAGTTTATGAAAAAGAATAATTGATCTTACGATTTGGTACTGTTGTATATTGTATATCATATCTTATGGTCCAAATGACATGGAAGATTAAGTATCATAATGTTGTTAAAAATATAACACATATAAGACTCACAATACCGCTCTTATAAATATATTTCGTGTTATAAAAACTAAAAAGCTTTGTATCATTAAAGTTACCTTTTAAAATAGTATATGAAAGGAATAAAATGCACTTTATATACACTCTTGTCTATAAATTAAGGATAATAAAGTTCAGGCAAAGAAAGAGACAGAAGCAAAACAAATTTGACTTATTTGTAAAGCCTATTTATTAAACAAAAGATAAAGAGCAAAAAAGATGCTATATGTTTGACATAATTAATAAAAATTGCCATTTTTACTCCCTGGAGCAAATTTCAAAAAAGAACCTATTTACAAAAAACAGTATAACATGGTTAGTATGATGGTTAATATGGAATATGTCACCCGGACGATGCAATACAGGCCTTAAACGCCTAGGCATGCTGAGTATCAAATTATCAATCTGATCTTGGGGAATATTACACCACTCATCAAGCAATGCCTTCCGAAGTTCCGGTTGACAGCTGGGAGGGGGTTGACGGGCTGCAATTCGTCAGCCAAACATATCCCACACATTCTCTATTGAATTCAAGTCCGGTGAGTATTCTGGCCAATCCATACGGGGATATCGTCCAATTGAAGGCATTCGACTACAATGTTTGCACGGTGAGGACGGGCGTTGTCATCCATAAACAGAAATTCAGCACCCATGGCGCCCCGAAACAAACGTACATGTTGTTCCAGAATGACATCCCGATAGTTGTGGCCTATCATCGTTACACTCTGAACACGCAGGTCATTTCTGGAACCAAGAATCATTCCTCCCCAAACGAGCCATCCTGCACCACCGTAAATGTGTCGCTCAATGGTGCTCTCTTGGTGGTAACTGGGTACCTGGCGCTCTCCATATGAAAGTCCGGCGAGAATCAGACTGCAAACTAAACCTGGACTCGTCGGAAAACATCACACAAGACCACTTTTGCGGTGTTCACAATGCATGCTCTCTACTCCAGGTTAATCGCAGGCGACAGTGAGTTGGGTAAGTGGAACACATCTGACAGGCCTACGAGCATATAGACCAATGTGTCCTAAGCGTCTGTACACGGCCTGCCTTGAAACTGTCGTACCGGTAGCTGAAGAGAGCTGACGAGGCATGGTCTGATGCTGTGCTCCAGTCTGTTCGGCATTGTAACTCGGGGACGACCTGTGCTGTAACATCTACTCACATTACCATCATCTTGGAATCGTTGCCAAAGCCTGGAGATGAGTCTGGGCGATTCCAAGTTCCTCGGATACTTCCAGCTGGGTACGTCCACATTCCAGTTGTCCGATAATTCTACCACGTAAAAAAATCATCCAAATGCTTCCTTTGCGCCATAACTATGCGGTTATTGTACTGAAAGGTTTTAAAGCGCTTGTGAACAATTTTACTTCTTTGCCGCCATTCCTTATATACCCCTCTCTTACACTCTCGTCATTGTGACGTACTATCCGTGCAATCTGGTGGTTTCCTGTAATTTGCATATTCTTCTTCAAGATGTGTGGGATAATTCTACAGGTGAAATTTTTATTTTAGAGTTCAATTTCTGTGTGATTCTGAATTATCCTTAATTGATGATGGACATGAGTGTATACATTTTTATTGTACTTCTCACATCATTTTAAGTAATCCTACCTATTCTTTAGGTCATTATTTAGAGCACAAGTTTCAGATTATATTCTTTTGAATTTCGCTGTTATTTACAATGAAGGTAAAAAAAATGAAATTAACTAGTAGCAAGCAATTCTGCCTGGTAAACAAAAGAAAAGTATTAAAAATGAATCTTTTTCAGCGTCTAAATTGTTATCAGACAATTAGAATTGTATCTGCATTATAACTCGCTAAAAGAATAGTATTATTATTATCCAAAGAATAAAATTCCAAAACACAGAGGGAATGGGAGAATGCAGACTCCTGATTTAAGCAATTTAATTCGCATTTGTTGCATTTTGTTTTATTTTCTGTACCGAAAATCCCATAGTATATTTTTACAAGTATATCACATTCAAATCTTCACATTTCTTAATATTTTCTGTAGTAAAGATTAAAAATAGACTTCTTTCGGCATTGTATTTAATTAATTTATGCATCCATTTCTTTTCTTCTGAATACATTCCGCACCTCGGACTATGCAGCCGCCTGCAGGAGCCCCTTGATCTTCCTAACTTAGAAGATCAAGATGGAACATTTATGGATCTCATGTCTACCACGAACAGCTTACCGACAGACACTGAAGAGAGGACAATATCTTCCTGAAGGAATTTTAGGGGTAGCTACCCCTAAAGCCCTTGTCATATGAGCGATAACACTGAAAACTCCCATTGGGCTGCCTAAATATCGATGCGAGATGCGTTATACATATTCGTCATCAATTCGTTTCGTGCCTGACTTCTGGCTCAGTGGCAAATTACGCTACTGGTTAGCATTAGACTGTCTCAAAATACGAGGAGAATAGGTGGTGTTTGAGATGTTCAGCATTTTACCTTGTTAGTCAGGCTACCTGGTGAGAGCTTTCCGTGTTTCCTACTATACGATACTCAATTGCGGGACTGTTTCCCTAAAATTCCTCCCGGAAATCCTGCCTTCCTTCTCCAGCGACACGGAGCCAAATCATGGTTCATGGACTTGGTCATGCACGGGTTCATGGACGTAATCTGGAAATGTTGATGTCGACCAAGTGGGATAAGTAACAACAAAGCCGTCTTCTCGTTTCTGGAAACAGTGAATATAACAATGCTGTAAAAACAATTATCCTGCACGCTAGCTGCGCACTTTTCCACTTTTGATTTATATATTCATGTTTATATAGGGTGATGAAAATTAATTTTTGTTTGATAGTTTTTTCAAGAGTTATAAATATAAAAGTCGATAATTTATTGTGGTCTTTTTCCACAAGAAAAGCAGGAATTTAAAAAGAATTCACTGTGACTTAGGATGTACTTTCATTCTAGCTGGAGGAATAGCTAATGCAGTGGTCGCGCCATCCCATGAACATTTCAAGTGAGCCATTTTAAAAGTTGATATCCTGTCGAAAGACATGGGACTTGCAAACGTAGAGTACCGAGCCCAGTAAAAAACAGAATTTTCAGTTCAGCATCCTTTGTTGGGTTTCAAACAAGCCCTTTGGTACTTGAACTCTCAACAACTCAACACATCGCACTATTGTCTTGTTCCTAATACTTAAAAGTAATATTTCAATTTTCTGAAAAAAATTATAATGATTTGTTTACTGTGGATGAGAAGATTACTTAATTATTATTAGTGCTAAATATTATTATTATTATTAAAGCAGAGTAAGGTACAAATATATCTCTTTTTTCATACTTCTCCAGTCAAGATTTAATTAAAAGCAGATACTAAACCGGGTTAGCACCATACAAATCATTCTTCACAGCGTGTAATGACCAATAGATATAAACTCCGCATGGAAATTGTACAGTGCCGAAATAAAAAACACATAAGAGAAGCAGGCTATTGAAGAAAAACAACATGAAAAGGTCCACCGTTTTTAGGCAGGAACTAACAATTTGTTTTGTTTATTCACTCGGAAGTGTTGTCAGCAGAGAAGGAAAAAAATGCCCTTTTTTGGAGGGCCTATTTATATGTTTCTTGAAGTCGTTTGCTAACACTCTTCTTCTTGATCTTGATAATTCTATGACTTAAATCATCTTCATATCTATATTAGCATCGTCTATTTTTACCGTGACAAAATGCTTATTCTATAAAATATTTGCGTATTTTAGTAAGGTTTATTTAATTAAGTAAGATTTAAGTTAGTCAATTTAAGTAAGAATTATTAAGTGAGATTTATTCAATCAAGTTACATATTTATTTATTCAGTAAGTTTTAAAGTGGCTGAGGTAGAAACGTTGACAGAAAGATTTACCACTTGACAGCAGATAAAAATTCTGTTATTTATTCAAATATTAGTTACTGCAAGTATTCAATGTTTATTATTTACAAAAAATATGCTATAACTTTTTGAAGCATAATTATCAAAAAAATTGCGATTTGTACATACCCTGGAAGCAAATTTTAAAAAAGAAACTATTTATATGTAAATAACTTTGCTATATTGTATATCTCTGACATTTGAAGCCATATTATACTTCCAAAACCTTCCTGAAGCCATTGTTTATCGTTGAATCACAACATCTCATGGCAAGCAATGTTCAAATTTCAAGGTATCAATCTCTGTAGGAGTACAGCGGGGCTAGCACCATCTTGCATAAACCATGCGCTATTTGGGGTTTAAAATTTCTAAACTCATGTTTGTGAAAATTCCAACACCATGAAGGAATCGTCATAATTGAATGAAATTTAATACACAGTTGAGTTGTAGTGGTACAAATAAATGATTAAATTTCAAAGCAAATAAACAATAACAAGAGATCGGAATCAGTATTTTGTGTAGCCACCACGAGCCACACAATAGTGCTTCTACACGACGTGGCATGGAGTCAAACAAATTTTGAATGTCTGCCTGAGGAAAAGCATTCCATATTGTTTGTATGCGCACCCAAATTCGTCTTCAGAAGCAACAGGACAAGGATCACGAGAGGTAGACGCCGACCAACGAAATCCCATACACGTTCAATCGGCGACATATCCGGGAATACGCAGGGCAAGGAAGAAGCTGTACCTGCCGCGTTGCAAAAAAGGATTGAACAGTCCTAGCGATATGCGGGCGGGCATTGTCCTGTTGAAATACAGCGCCTGGCAAGCTTTTTGAAGGAAGGGAACTTCACTGATGTACCGGTTGCTGTTCAGATTGCCCACAATTCTTAGCAATTGAGATCGTCCATGATATGCTATGGCACCCCAGACCATAACCCCGGGTGTTCGTGCACTGTGGCTTTCGATAATGCACTCCGGAAGGTGGCGTTCACCGGCATAGCGTCTGACACGAATGCGGCCATCATGGTACCACAAATTAAAGTTCGTCAGAAAACACGACATGCTGCCAATCAGCACTTCTCCCCATTGTAGCCGCAAAGATGGTTTTAGCGTGAGATTCTATAAAGGATCCTGTATAAAGGAGTTTTGCGCGCAGTCCACACTTCTACTTGATGAAGCATTCAATGAAACACCTGTAGCTATTGACCACTGTGCTGCCAATTGTCTAGGGAAGCTGTCCGGTCCGTCAGCGCCATGCGGATCGTGACGTCACATTTCGGGGTCCACTCCCGGATTTCCGAATTGTCTGACACTCGTCCGTCTATAAAAAGACGCATCACTGTTACGCTGCATACGAGCGGCTACTGCACCTAAGACAATCTAATTCGAAAGCCGATGATTCTCCCCGTTCAAACTCTTCCTAAAGTTCAAATCTCGCTCTCTTTCGTCGAAGAAGCATAATTAACGATTGAGCTAACGTTTACCACTAGCAGATAACCACCGATAACCATACACGCCTCGCTACAGCCGTCTATTTATTCGGATCCATCCGCCGTTCAGAGGGCGCTGCTCAGCATACGCATGCGCTACGGATTTGAAATTTTAATCATTTGCATATCATGCGCTAATTTGCATTTCCTGAAAATTTCAGCTCACTCGCGTATTTCATAGTGTTGCAATTTTCACAAACATGAGTTTAATTAATTCCTTCGATACAACTCTCTGTTAAGTTTCAGACATGAATAAGACTAATGACTGAGCGTTTGTATTTCTGAGCTTTATTTAAAGTGCATTGTCCCTTAAGCGCCATCTCTTAGAAAATCTTGTTATTAATACTGCAAGACTGTTTATTTAAAATTGCAGTCAATTATATGCAGCATAACAGTACAGTCTAACATCCAGCCAATTTTTCTTCCGATAATTGTTTCGCAATTATGTCATTTTAAAGTTAGAAATTCTTTCTGTAACACCATGCAAAAGTAGCATATAAATTTTTAATTTCTGTATTGTTTTCGTAACTCAGGCTTTTGGATTAATGCCCATTCCTTATTAGAAAGGAAAAGGAAACTCACCCAAAGATGCCAGACTTTAAAAAATTATTCTTGGAATAAAAAAAGAAAATTTCTTTGAAATATTTTTAAATAGATCTTAAATTTCGTGTATGTTCTAAATGTAAAGAAATGATTACTCTGTCTATAAATTTGTTATGAATATACTCGAAAATGTTTCGCAAATATTTATAAACGCATGAAAGCCAAATACTTTAATGCCTTACATTTATGCGTATTTGAAATGAATACCAGTCTGCAACTATTATTCATTTAAGAAGCATTTTTGAATATGAATTTATCAATAATTTCTTTACTCAAGTAATATTAAAAAATAACATTTAACATATTTTACAATGTTTCGATATCTGTATTTGTATTGTTACTATTGATATGAATTTTATTAATTCACAAAATTCAGTTAAACGTATTGTGCGTTTTTTTAATAAATATATCAAGTAGCTATTTATATAAACGATCTTTTTTATTTAAAATAAGTTATAAAATATTTAAAGGTTACATACAGAATAATACATATGAATTATTACGCGTAAAATATTTAAAGTTTACATAAAGGTTACAATAGAGTTCTTTTTCCTCAGCGCAAATGTATTTGTAAGCAATATCTGCAATCCCCTGCTATCGTAATATAAGTCTAAGAAGTTTACAGTTAGAACAACATAAGGTACTCTAACAAGAGACCAACATAAGGTAAGGTCTCTTTTTTACCATACTTTCCCATTCAAGATTTAATTAAAACCAGATACTAAACCGGGCTAGTACCTTACAAATCATTCTTCACAGCGTGTAATTGCCCAGTTGTATACCATCCACATGGAAAATGTACAGTACTGGAATAAACAATACAGATAAGAGAAGTTGGCTATTGAAGAAAAGCAACATAAAAAGGTTGACCCGTTTTTAAGCAGGAACTAACAATTTTTTTTTTTTTTTTTTTTTCACTAAGGAAGGGTTGATTCTTGAAATTGCGTTTGCCAACGATCTTCTTCTGTTTTGATATCGGTAATTCTATTCCTGTCGTTATTTATCTTCTTTGTTTTACCTCGACTCTTCATATCTATATTAGCATCTTCTTTTATTTTACAGTGAGAAATTGATTCTTCTATAAAATATACGAACATTTCCGTAAGATTTATTTCTTTAAGTAAGTAAAAATAATTATGTAAGACTTTCTAAATAAGTTAATTATTTAATTATTTAATAAGATTTAAAGTGGTTGCGAAAAAAATGTTGACAGAAATATTTTACAGATAGTAAAAATTCTGTTTGCTGAAGTAATTTAAATATGAACACTGTAGGTAATCAATGTTTTCATTTTCATACGCAGGTGTATAAATATATAGACATTACGTAGTAATATGTAATATGTACGTATATTGTACTACATACGATATACGTATATATTATTTTCCAAAAATATTACATATTATTTTTTGGAGAAGAATTGTACTTTCAATGCTTGCCTATATCAATATTTTATAGAATAATTCAAACACGCTCATTGTACGCAATGTTCCACAATTATTCTTCGAGTTCTAGCTTGCATTGTAATTATTACCTGTTCTTTCTCTTGATCTCTCACTCATACACTGAAGTGACAAAAGTCATGGGATAGCAATATGCAAATTTTCAGATGGCAGTAGCATCGCGTAGAACAGGTATAAATGCGCAGTACTTTCGCAGAGCTTTCATTTCTATTCAAGTTATTCATGTGAAGAGATTTTGACGTGATGATGACCGCACGACGGGAATTAACAGACTTTGAACGCGGAATGTTAGTTGGAGCTAGACGCATGGGTCATGCCATTTCGGAAATCGTTAGGGAATTCAACATTCCCAGATCCACTGTGTCAAAGAGTGTGCCGAGAGTATGAAATTTCAGGCATAACATCCCACCATGGACAGCGCAGTGGTCGACCGCCTGCACTTAGCGACCGAGACCGGCGACGTCTGCAAAGAGTCGTAAATTCTAACAGACAAGCAACACTGCGTCAAATAACCCTCAGAAATCAATGTGGGACGTACAAGGGGACTTGTCTGTTAGAACTGTGCGGAGAAATTTGGCTTTCTTGGGCTATTCCAGCAGAAAACCGACTCGAGTGCCTTTACTGACAGAACGACATCGCTTGCAGGGACTCTCGTGGGCACGTGAGCATATCGGTTGGTCCCTAGATGAATGGAAAACCGTGGCCTGGTCCGATGAGTCACGATTTCAGTTGGTAAGAGCTGATGGTAGGGTTTGAGAGTGGCGCAGACCCCACGAAGCCATGAACCCAAACTGTCAGCAAGGCACTGTTCAAGCTGGTGGTGGCTCCGTAATGGTGTGGTCTGTTTTTTCATGGCATGGACTTGGTCCTCTGGTGCGACTGGACCGAACATTGACTGGAAATGCTTATGTTCAGCTACTTGGAGATCACTTGCAGCCATTCATGGACTTCATGTACCCAAACAACGATGGAATTTTATGGATGACAATGCGCCATGTCACCGGGCCACAACTGTTCGCGATTGGTTTGAAGAACATTCTGGACAATTCCAACGAATGATCTGGCCACCTAGATCGCCCGACATGAATCCCATCGAGCATTTATGGGACATCATCGAGAGGTCTGTTCGTGCCCAAAATCCTGCACCATCAACGCTTTCACAATTATGGACGTCTATTGAGACAGCATGGCTCAATATTCCTGCAGAAGACTTCCAACGACTTGTTGAGTCCATGCCACGTCGAGTTGCTGCTCTTCGCCGGGCGAAAGGAGGGCCGACACGATATTAAGAGGTATCCCATGACTTTTGTCACTTCAGTGTATATCACGTATGACCAATGATTGAAGAATGGTTATAAAAATAAATACAATCACATACTGCAGATGTACTTTTGCAATGGATAGATGCAGCATGGATTGGCATACTCAAGGAACACATGTTAAGTTTGTTTCTTCCATTGATAACATATGCAGTTATTGGCAAATGTGACGACAGCACAGATAGTTGATCTTTTCGTGTTTTTCAATTCTAAGAGGACCGCATATTTAATGATGGTGTCTTTGTTTAATTTGTCTCATAAATTTGGCTTTGATATCTCTTGTTCAGCTTGGTGCTGGATTTGGCATAGGCAGTTACTGATTTCATCTAGCTATATTTATTAAAGCAGTTCAAAACATCTTGAGGTGCATTTCACATCGGAACTTCGAAAAAGAAACAGAAATTCATTAATTTTATTATGCAAATAATTTCAGTTTGAAATATGTTTCCGTGTAATAAATTCTTTAATAGTTTGATCGTAATTTTTATAATCTTTGTTTCCTTTATGATGATAATGATGACATCCGTTGGAATAAATAAAATAATGAAATAAATGTAG
This sequence comes from Caerostris extrusa, assembly GCA_021605095.1. Classification (NCBI taxonomy): domain Eukaryota; kingdom Metazoa; phylum Arthropoda; class Arachnida; order Araneae; family Araneidae; genus Caerostris; species Caerostris extrusa. Next base: position 4,452 of record BPLR01005465.1, on the reverse strand, counting down.
ATTAAGATATAAATAAATTTTATAAAAACTTTTTTTCAGGTATTGATCAGATTTATATAATATTTACAGCATTATTTTATTTGTGATATTTCCGTATTTAGAGATATAGCGAATGGTAAACAAATAAATAAGTTTAACTCTAGAGGATAAGGAAATATTTTTTTTTTTTACTAAGCCAATAAGAGGAAGAAGAAAAGAAATGTTTTCCTCATAAAAAGTTTCACGATACATGAAAACATTTTTACTGCCTCAGAAAACGACACAGAAATAAGAAAAAGATATCTTTTGACATGTTATCCTTTTTACCCAAGACGTTGAATAACTCGATTTATTGTTATAATTCTTCAGAAAGAAGTTTTGGGGGATATATAATTCGTTTAATGATTTAGTAAAAAAGGAATAGCTGAAAAACTAATTATTTATAAACAAGTATTACAAATTAAATAACTGAAAACAGTAATAGCATATATTTGAATTAATGGCAAAATTTCTAATTTGTTTTATGGGAGTTTTTACATCTGTTAAATTATACAAGAAAAAAAACAATTTATACAAATTATAGGGGAATAAAAAATAATTTAATGATGATACTAGAAATAATGCGTTTTGCATTTCCTTACAGAAAGAAAAAATGTTTCGACAGATTAAATGAATTGAATATGTTTTTGGCAAGAGAACAATTAATCCAACAAAAGAAATTAGTAGAATATACGATATTCTAAAATATACGTAATATAACTTTTCTTTTCCTCAAACATATGTTTGAATATATTTTTAGACAGCGTTTCTTAACATAAATTTGACATTATTTATCGCTTAAAATAAAATTGAATTTATGTATGCATAAAATAAATTTACATTATGTATTGCTTAAAATAATATTCACCTTATTTACTGCTTTACTTAAAATTTACATTGTTTACTACATAAAATAAAGTTGATTATATTTTTAAATTTACATTATTATTTCATTCATTATTCATTTAAAACTTTTATTATTATCATTTTTTCGAATTTGATACATCACGATTATAGATTCTATTTATTTCCATTTATTTAAATAAGTATCTGAAATGTAAATTAAAGTAATACTTTTTCATAATACATTCATCAATAAAATTACAACAAAGTAAGTTTTTACTGTAAATATTTTAATGTAATTTGTTATCATTAATAATTATCAGAAAACAAGTAAAGCAATATAAAAAATAAGTAATAATGAACTAATTTTAAATAGTAATTCTTCTTTAGTAACTAATTTATGTAATGTTACTTATTTTACATTTGCATGCTTAATTAATTACATTGTTAATTTGACGGTTAAGAAAATGATAAAGTATAATAGATTGTTGTTGTAAATAATTGATTGTAATTATTAAATTTCTAATTATCCACAAATAATTAATAATTAACATATTTTTTAATCTTTCCTTAATTTGGTATTTTAACGTTTATGCGAATAACTCATACCCTCGACAAATTGACCTGTTCATTCCTTCACTCGCCACAATTAAATAAATGTTATAAATTACGTTTCGTTGTAAGATTTTAATTTAAATTGTTATAATTTAAAATTAAAAACATTAAATTTGTTTAATAGATCATTAAACACAACGTGCATTAAGGAAATTACCAAATAATTACAATAATAGCACATAAATTATTTTACAATATATTTCCGTTTTTAAATAATGCAACATAAATTATGCTAAAATCCTCCAATCAAAATTTAAAAACAACGTTCATTTCTGATGCTAATTTAGTAACTATTTATTTAAAATTATTATTTTTTTTTCTTAGAGGAATTAAACATGTAATTTAAAAGAATGTATTAATGCTTTTTCCTACTAACTTTTCTATTAATAACGGGTAACCTTTCTGCAATTAATGCGTTTCACTTATATTTCTATTAGTATTAATAAAATAATGGAGGAAAATGAATAATTTTTGGATTTATTTACAAGATTTCTTAAATGCTTTTTAAATTTGCATTTTAAGATATATTGAAATAATGAAATAAATAAATATGTGTTATTATATGACCATGATTTGAGTTTATTTTACAAAATATGTCATAGAAATATTTTTTATAATAAACACAAATCAATTTAATGTAGAATGCATTTATGTAGATATACTTGTAGAATTTATGTAAATGTACCTGTCAAAATATCGATGTAATCATTTAAGCATGCAAATGTAAAGTGAGTATAATAAGGAAATAAAAATAGTAAATTATTTACTAATTAAGAATTACTAATTACAATTAGTTTATAATTACTTATTATCGACAAATATTAATTACTTATTATCGACAAATATTAATTACTTATCACTAATTTCTATAAAGTTGCAACAACATCTTACTTAGCTGTTGTTTACTTGATGAATATATCTTTGCAAACATCTATTACTTTACTCTGAAAAATTTACATTATATAAATTTGAAATAAGTAGAACCTATATTCGCAATGTATGAAATTAGCAAAAATAATTTTGTCAAATTATAACAATGACAAAAATAAAATAATGAATAAGATAATCATATAAATTTAAAAAAAATGTTAAATATTATTTTGTAAACAATGTCAATTTTTAAGCAATAAATAATGCCAATATTATTTTCAGTAATAGAAAATGTCAATTTTATTTTACGCAATAAATAATGTAAATTTCATGTTAAGAACGCTGCTTAAAAATATAATCAAAAATAACTTTAAGGAAATGAAAAATTATATTGTGCATGTTTTATAATATCACAACTAATCTCTTGTTTTTGGAGGGGGAACATTAATTGTTCTCATGGCCAAAAACAAATTTAATTCTCTTAATCTTTTTCAAGCTTGTTTTGCTTTCAGTAACGTCATAAAAAAAAAAGCGCATTATTTCTAGTATCATCATTGAATTACTTTTTATTCCCTTTAATTTGTATAATTTGTTTTTCTTACACAATTTAGCAGCTGTAAAAACTCCCAAAAAATCAAATTAGAAATTCTGCCATTAATTCAAATAAATGCGACTACTTCTTTCTGTTACTTAATTTGTAATTTTTGTTTACAAATTATAAATAATTAGTTTTTCAGCTATTCCTTTTACTAAATCATTAAACGAAATTTATATCCCCAAAAAATTATGTCTAAAGAAATATTCTTATAATAAAAAATCAAGTTATTCAATGTCTAGGGAAAACGGATAACATCTCAAAAAGATTTAATTTTCTTATTTCTCTTTTGTTTTCTGTGGCTGTAAAAGCGTTTTTATGTATCGTGAAACTTTTAATGATAGAAATATTTCTTTTCTTTTTTTCTCTTATAGGCTTAGTAAAAAGTTTTATTTTCATATCCTCAGAATAAAACTTATTTTTTGTCTTATCCTTATATCTCTAACTAAGGAAATGCCACAAATAAAATAAAAGCAATATATAATATTAATCTGATCAGTACCTGATAAAAATTTATAAAATACATTTTAATCTAAATCTCCATTAATTTAAATTCTTTTATTGATTCAACCGATATTGTCATTTTCAGAAAGGATTCAAGATTATAAAAATTGTGATCAAAATTTTAAAGAATTTATTACACAGAAACAGATTTCAAACTAAAATCGTTTACATAATAAAATTGATAATTTTTTGTTTCTTTCCAGAGATCTGATGTGAGATGCATAGTAAGCTGTATTCAACCACTTTAATAAATATGGCTACATGTAACCAAAGCTGGCAATGATAAATACAGCCCAAGCTGGACCAGAGATATCAAAGCCAAATTTATGAGATTAATAACATTAAGGCAGCATGTTTGAAAATACAGCCCTCTTGAAAAAAATTGAAAAACACGAAAAATTCCACGCTTTATGCTGTCTTCACAGTTGCTAATAACTACATACCTGCTCTTTGAAGGAATAAGCATTGGATGTGCTCTTTGAGTACGTCAATCCATGTTCCCTCCACTCATTGCAAAATCCATCTGCGGTAGTGTTTATTTGTGCAAATTTTTCCAATTTTGACCAGATGGGTGACAGATTAAGAAAACGAAGAGGTCACACTTACGATGCAAGCTAGATCTCAAAAGAAGAATTGTTTAATATTGTGTACCATGAGCAGTCTGGCAACTGGCAACTGTACCGATTACGGAGTACCAACGGGGGGGGAAATACCCACAACCTCCTCATCTTAATTAATAAATATGTTTAGAATTCTAATGGCTGCTTAATTAATGTTAGTAAAAATTTAAGATATGTTTCTAAAATTCTATGTATGGTACTAAAAAGAAAAAATACTATTTATAAAAAATGGGAAGATAAAAATAAAAGAATTTAAAGTTAAGTTTTTAAATTCGGTACAATTCCATGAGCAGTCCTGAATTGTTATATAAAATATTGCTAGAGACAATAATTGGAAATTTAGTACAGCTCTCAAAAAAAAAAAAAAAATGTATATGTGTTTTTGTA
>BPLR01005462.1:0-36429 GCA_021605095.1 Caerostris extrusa | reverse complement strand
TACGTATTGCTGTTAATATAAAACTATCAGTATTTCCTTATTATTATGGCCCACACATTTAGTAGTATCAAAATGATTGTGTGATTAGTAGACCAAAAGTAATATTGGCTGGGGTAGTATCGCTGCCATTTGAAAGCAACATACATTGATGATTATGAGGCCATAATAGTAAGGAAATGTCAAATTTCACCTTTTTTTAGCAAAATGGAGTTAGCATATTAATGAAATTATTTAAATATATTACTTAATTATAATAAGAGTAAATTTTTTATAATATTTTTATAATTATTATAATAAGAGTAATTTTTTTTTATATTTCACCTTTTTTTTTTTTTACAAAAGTGAAACTTTTAAATATTTTTTAAATCATATACCCAGAGATAAAAGGAACTAATAATTTTAAAATGCTGTACAACTAATGAATGTTTATAATAGAGGCAGAATATTTATATAACAATTATGATTTGTGGAAGTGAAATTTTATATGCATATCATTTGAAAATTAAATTATATGATTTTCTTTAATAGGCAAAAATTTGGATGAAGATATATGTTAAAATGGAAAAGAAAAGAATGGAATCTAATCTCCTAAAACATTAAAATGCCTTTACAATTACAAGTAAGGAGAATTTTATATGACATTAAATGTCCATCTTAGCCCAATTTTTATTGCTATGGGGACTAAATTTTTTTTTTTTTTTTTTTTTTTTTGTGATTTATAAAAATAGTACTTTATATTGCTATATACTTTTTATTTTATTTTTATTCCTAAACTTGACTAAATCTATGAAGCTATTCATTTCTTTTCATTTAAAATATAAATCGCAGTAAATTTATGAAGTATCAATTTCTGTAAGAAGCTAAAATTTATTTTAAAAACTTGTTGGACGATTTTATAATATTAAACTCATAGATGTGCTAAATAATCTGATCAAGCATTAAATTGTTTTAATTTAATAATTGGGGGATATGAAATTGTTAAATTAGTTATTATTTTTGAAAATAAGAAGCACTTTTTTTTTTTAAACTGATGGAGGTTAAAAGAGTATTAATAAAAGAATATTATGGTTAAGTTTATGAAAATTGCATTTAAAAACATAATGTATTTAGGTCAGTTTAATTGAATAAAAATTTATTAATATTTATATTTTTGTTTCTTTTATTCTGAAAAATCACTGTCATTTCAATAGGAATTGCTTCCATGTGGTTATTCCTACAAATTAAAGAAATGGACACCATTTGAAAAAAAACCAAATCATTTTGAAGCAGTGATACTTACCAATGTGTATACTGAAGAAGAAGCACAAGAATGGTGGCATGAATTTAACGTAAAATCTAATACAACTATGAGAGTTAGGGCTACATGTCCTAAAACAGGAAAAAGTAAATATCTTTAAAATTTACTTTACGTTGTCTTCACCAAGGCAGAGCTGGAATAAAGTTGAAAAGTCAGAATCACAGCAGAAAAGCAAGGCAGCTGCGAGTTCTATAAAAAAGAAATACAAACTGTCCTGCTGGTATGATTGTGGCTATTAGGCGACACATTAAATATTCTAGAAGTAAAATGAGGGATCCTGTTGATCCTGTGCATCCATGTGAAATACAGATTAGATTTATCCACAATCATCCTACAAACTGTGCAGATTCTTTGAGATTCAGACCTGTTTCTAAAGAAGTAGAAGAAAAAATTAATAAATTTCTATCAAATAGGTCATTCTCCTGCTTCAGCTTTGAAATGCTTTTAAGATTGATCTTCAAATTAAGCATGCATCAGCTTATTCTCAAATCATTTCTGATCGATATCATTGTCCAGATAAATCTTTTTGTTATAGATTGTACTATAAACATTTTGGAAAAGATTATGCAGCATCTTCAAAAAAAGATGTTATAAATATTTTTTAAATGCAAAAGTGTTGGATTACAATACTGAAATGGAGAATCATGCTTCTGTATAGGTATATCTGGTACAGATTATGCTATTGCACTATGCAGTCCATTAATGAAACGAGCTCATGCTTTACTACAATCCCATACAATGGTTTATATTGATACATCTGAGTCACTAGTAACAAAGAGCATTCTGAACACTATATTTTATTTATGGTTGCCCACACTGCTGCTGGTGGTGTACCACTAGGGGCTATCTTTGTGTACGAGTAATAATAATTCATTTCTTAATCTTGGCTTCCAATTATTGAAACGATTATTACCAGAACATGCATTTTTTGGCAGAGGTGAAGCCGAACCTTATGCATTTATGATTGAAGATTCAGAAAGTCTACAGACAGCTCTCCGTAATGTGTGGCCTGATTCTGATATTGTAATATGTATATTTAGAATTTTGCAATCTATGTGGCAATGGTTATGAATGAAAAGCACAATATTATGAAAGATCATCGACTATATTTGCTTTATCTCACAAAAAACAGTGTTATTTGCTTCTAGTGAAACAGAAATTGATGAAAATATCAAGCCTTATGTGTTGATAATATAAGTATTATTTATCCAGCATACTTTGCAACAACCTCAATTGTTTATGGGAAAAAAAAAGCATATGTGGGGTACATGCTTCCATTAGACTTCTACCACTTTTAGGTGCTAATAATTACTATGAAGCGGCTGTCAGAGCCCCTCAAAGATAAAAGTATTTGAACAAACAAAATCTTTAACACTATACAACTTTTTGAATTTTTTATGGCTACCATTTAGATTACATTATAAGCTAAGCTCTTAGACATTCTTCATAACAAAGTAATTCACATATTCCGTTCCTGCTATTCAAATGTTATTCTTCTCATATTGATAGGAGATTAAACAAGTAAGCTGGCAATTATTTTTCTTGTTCCAAGTGATCTAACGGGGAAAATACATACTGTGGATATGGAGCTAAAAGCATACATGTTCTTGTTCTGTGGGCATATCTGAGCTCTTTTGCATCCATCAATACTGGATATTTTGAAAGTTCCCTGCAATGTTTAAGGTTGGTATTATTGATATGGAATTAAGGCAAAAACTTTTTGTTATTGCTACAGGAAATTCTACATTTGAAGAGGGTTTCATTCAGTTGCAGTAGCGCATTCCACTTTGTCATGTTATGCCTGATGGATGCTTCATTGTTAATACTGAAAATACCCCTTCAAATGTAGAAATGTATTTTCAGAAAATAATTCATCACATTCAGAGAATAATCATTCATGTATATCAGCATCTAATGTTAGTAATATCTCTCGATTCTAACCATGAGCTTATTACATTATCATCTGTTGATGCACAAAGTTTTATCGAAACCATTTATTAAAACAACTGCTTGCATAGGACAAGTAACTGAAAATTTGGCAGCACATTCTTATGTTTGAAACTGATAAATCTATTTCAAATGTCGATTCTGATGATGTCTCAAACTGTTTGTTTGCAAAATACTTCTGAAGTTAGTGAAGAGAAAAAGTGAAGAAGATTCCCTGATATGACCAAGAGAATGGTAACAGCAAAAGGTTTTTAATCCTAATATAAAAAATACATATAGTTTAATTTTATTAGATTATTTAAATTTTTGTTGATTTCATTAACTCTTTCATTCATTTATTACTATTTAGCATGTTAATTAATTAAAAATTTTATCTGAAAATTGTTTCTTGAAAATGCTTTCAACTGAGAAATTTGTTCCTTTTTAGTTAATTTAGAACTTTAGAATATTACTGTCTTAATTTTATATTATTTCATTTTTAATATTTATAAAAATAATAATTAAATTAATACTAAAGTTTTTATTTAGCAATGCTTTCATTTATAAATGCATTAAAGAAATCAGCACTATCACTACTATTAGATAAAATTTTAATTAATTGACCACAAAAGTTAATTTTTAGTAGATAATATAAACTTATGTTTAAGAATGTAAAAATCTTAAAGTAATAAACATATTTTATTAGAAATTGGTATTTTCAAACAAAAAAACTCTTAAACATTTCTTTATTACAAGTTTATAGTTTTATAAATATTACTTATATGTAAATACAAAACAGATACTCTACTCATTCTTTTAAATACTCATTCTTTCCTATTCATTATTATTTGAAAAAATTGAAATTTAACATTCACTCTATTCATTGGAAATATATATATATTAATGACTCTCATGAAAGTAACTGGTTAATACATTCGGTAAATTTCACGTACGCCTTTGGCGGCAGTTGCGCTGAAGCTGTAGAAGAGCGCCATTATTTTTCAAACCGCAGCTGCCAGATTTGGCGCCAATCTACACTTAAAATTTTTGTATATGAAATGACTTCATTTAAAAATCAAATGTTAAAAATATTTTATTCCAAAATAATAAAGATTACACACTTAAAAAACTGCCAAGTTCATCGCCGCCATAAAACCGTTATCACGTAAGTACCACACATTCTTATACTGTTGATAATCTGTGAACTATGATAATTATGTGATCTTTTTAGACTAAAGTTATGGAGAAATTTTTGAAGATTTTTTGTCAGCAAGTCAGAGAGGGTCTTAAGAATCAACCAAGATTTTGTACCTGCTTTGAGATTATGATGAAAACTCTTGAACGAAAAGGCACTGAATGACTTTCTTATACCCAGTTTGAGTTTTTTGGTGTCCTTCTTGGTAATTTTACATTTCCATCAACCTTTAATATTATTTTAAAAGCTAAAGAAAATAAAAATAGGTAATGTTTTATAGAATTCTTAAGCCGTATTTTTATATATTTTTTCTTATTTCATAAATAGCATTTTCCTTCACCTTCTTCTATATCTTATATTAATGCTCAGAATTCATACAGGGCAATTGCTACCCATAATAAAGTGTTTTATTATTTCTACTTTTATATGTTTGTTTGAATTTATTTGAAAAAGTGTATTTTTATCTGATTATTAGTTGTCTTAAATTTTGTAAGTACCCCAAAATATGAAAGTGTGTGGAATCTTTAAATGTGCATCATCATTTAATATTTAAAGAATTATCATTTGAATTAAATTTGTTACTTAAAATGCTACTTACTTCACAATGTTTGGTTTTAGTTTAATATTCACCATAATTTTGAATACATTTTTTTAGTTTTTTATTTTTCTCATTTTACCATACTATTTTTTAATGTCTACAAAATAAAAATGAATACCAATATCTTTTAGTTAAAAAAGTTCTGACCAGAACTATTCTTATAATTGCTTAATGTTTACAATTTTAAAAAGGTTACTAAAATTCTTCAAAATCATTGTTCTATTTTAATCAACTAGAAAATATTTATAGTTGCAGTTATTTACCTTAACTAGAAAACAAAATCTTGAATGAATTATGTATGTTTCCAGTGTTTAGAGAAGTGAATTTCAAATTATGATTTTGTTTGATTAGCTTCCGCCACTAATATTAAAAAAAAAAATGTTTAAAACAGCAAAAAAAAAAAAAAAAAAAAAAAAAAATGTTTAAGACAGCAAAAAAAAAAAAAAAAAAAACCATGGAAGGTTAGTCTGCATTTGATTTTGAATAGAGATGTTTAAGGGCTATGTAAATCGAAATCTGATGATGCAGAAGTTTAGTTTGAGAATGACTCGAGAATGAAGTCATTAAGATAGTCACTGATCACTTTCATTGCTAAAAGTTTGGCAAGGAAAATGAAAAGAAAATTTTCATTCTATGCTTAAATAATACATTACTTTTTGATAAATTATAATTTATAATAATAATAATATAATATATATATAATTTACAATAATATTTTGTAAAAAGAGTATCATTTCTAGTAAAAACAAATTGCTATACCGTATTTAACCAAATAGTATACTTAATATTTAATTAAATGCTTATGTAAAAGTGGGGGTTTTTTTTGTAATCATTTGACAAATTTTGAATCTTTTCATTGTTGATTTAATTGAACATCAAAACTATATTTAATTATTTAATATATAATTTATTAGCTAGTGCATTTACAGCAATTTATATTTATGGATATTTTTAATGTATAAATTTTTAGCTCCATCACTTATAAATAAAGGCAGAAAAAGGAGTATTGCATCTGCAATTGGTACAGATGTTATCGTTCCTAAAGTTCATGGTCGTCAAATGATAACTTATGGCAAAAAGCGGCCAGTGATTGACAATCCAGATGAAACATTAGTTCTTAAAACGAGTGAAAACAATTCATAACGGCACATCAAATGATGAAATTTGTGAGCTTTCAAAACCCAAATAATTTTTTTTTTTTAATATTAAAAGTATAAATTTTGATTTTGATTTATAAATTACAATATTTTTTAGCTGATGTTATACTTCAAAAATTGTTCTTTGTTGATTTTAACAATGAAAAATTGTTTTGACTTTGTATTTCAAGATTATTAAATTATTGAAAATGTGTTGAAATATTGATTCTGCTAATTATGCAACATAGAAAAATAAAACTTGTCAATAATTAAATAGTTTTAATTTTAGAGAATTGCTGTAGAGACATTGCAATTTTTTAAAAATGCCAGTAAATTGTAGCAATTTTAGTTTATTTAAGAAATATTTACATTAAGAATAAAATTTACCTTTGTATATCTTTTTTATTATTGTGGATTCTCATTGGTAATATTAAATGTTATTAGAATAATGATAATAAAAAGAAATTTAATATAACACAATATTTGCATCAGTGTCAGATGTAAAGCTAATCATTTTACTTTTTTATTTTATTATAGATTAGAAAGTGTTCATTAATTGTTCATTCAATGAGCAATGTTTCAAAATAAAAGATTTTTTTGAGAATATTTCATATTATATTTACATAGAAATTGATAGATATTTAAGTTAAATTGTTGTTCTTTCAATCATAATCCTGCATTTTATACCCTTAATGATGTAAAATTATTATGTCAAATCTAGTATGAATATAAAATTTTTTATGTTTTCTAAATAATTTAGAATAATAAATATATGTTTATTTTGTATAAAGAATTGCCCAGTTGTTACAAATATATTTGCAAAGAAATTATGTATATTAAATCTCCCACATAATATTTGTGTTTTTATGATATTTTTTTCTTTTTAAAGAACTTTAGTTTGTTAGATATGTATTTTTAAGGAAAAAAAAATGTATAATTTTTGAAAGATTCTATTGTTCTTGGATTATTTTAATTATGACTGTTACTATTTTATTAAAATATTATAGAAACAGTTAATTTAAGAGATGAAATGTATTATAAAAATGATGATAAATCTTAAGATTATGACTTTATTTAAAATCTCAGTCTTTGCAGATATCAATAGGAACTTTTTTGCACAAAATACCGTTTGTATTTATGAAGAAGGAAACCTATTCTCTGTAATGTCTAATAATTTTATATTTTTAAGAATTATTCTAATAATTAAGTAATACCAGTTATTTTTTTTTAGATATTTTGTTGTGTTAAATTAGAGGAATCAGCAATTTGAGATATTACATTGTTTTATTAGGAGAATCAAATATTTTACTATGACACCACAATTAATTATGCATGTTATTTCTGTAAGCATTTCTCTAATTTTAAAATATTACACATTAGATCTCTCCAATTTTATTATCAAAAGGCTATAAATACAATGAATTAAAAAGAACCATTCATTCACAATTTCAAGTGTACTAGTTATAATTATCACTTAATTTCACCAAGTCTTATATTATTTCTGGGTATAGTTAAATCCTTTATCTACATATTATTAATATTTAAAAAAATAGAGAAGTTTCCATCAAAAATCCTGTTTTCAAATTTCATCATTAAGTTTCTGGAAGAAAATATGATCCCTTTGGTGGTTGGTGTTCATTCCAAATTATGTTGACTCTAAAAAGTCCAACCTCTTTCAGACAATGACATTATTTTTCCGTGATCTAACAATGTTATTGACAGAAAATTGTTTATTTTTATCAGAAACGGGTAATGAAGTTTTGTATTAATAGTTCAGCTATTAATTTGAATGAATATGTATATAGTTTAAAAAAGGATGGTGTTTTTTATTAATTTTAATAAAAAAATTTCTAATGAATAGATATGCAAGAAGTATAAAATTAAATTTGTGAAATTGGGTAATGTTTTAGTAAAATTTATTATTTCTAAAAATCATACAAATTATTTCCAAAATACAAAATAATAATAATTATAATTAGATTTATGTTTTTTAATGAATATGGGATTTTTACTTTTATATCTATTTTTTATTATCTGATGTATATATAGAATTCATGACTTTATTAATTTTTTTTTTTTGAAATATTTATTGTGGTATTTTTTAGTAATTTTTCCTTCCTTTTCTAGAGAGCTTATTTTAGTATATTCTAGTCCCTATAAGTTTTTTCTTAAGTCATTTTCCTGTATAACGCTGTAAACCATTTTTATATTATAGTGACTTATTATAATGTATTGCAAAATGTTGAACTTGAATTACTGTGTGTGAAATTATGAAAAGTGCTTTTTCATAAGTTCTTGTTTATTTGTTTTTAATGCATCTCACTTTTATTGCTATAAACTTTTCAGTTGGATTATAAATTTGAAATTTTGAGTAAAGAATTGTAAGAAACAAAATATCAATATTGTGGTTTTTTATATACTAAATTTTTTAAAATAAAAGTTTTATACACTTTCTTTGTTTGAATATTTTTTTTAAATTTGTTCAAATAATTTATTTTCCATTATCTTTTTTAGGGCTATAATTAGAATTTAAGGATTGATATATATGAAGGTGAATTAATTTTATTTAGATTATAAAAGTTTCCTACAATTATCCACTTTGGTGACCTTTAATCCATTTTATATATATATAATTTTACATTTATATGATTTTTATTGTTAAATATGTAATAACTAATAATGAAAAACACTTTTTATTTAACATAACAATCACAATAGCTGTGTAGTGTAGGATCCATTCACATTATTGACAATTGCCATTTTTTTTAACAAATAACAAAAACATTAGGCTTTAAATTTTAAACTATACAATGTACCTAATATATTTTTAAAAAAGTGATAGTGGAAAAGGTCCATCATTTTCTTGTAAACCCTTTTTTTATAGGCTATACTAAATTCCATGATGTTTCCTGTATAGCAAGGATTTTTAATGTTTTATTTTTTGCAGACTTTATAGCAATGTGATAAAGATCAATCATCCCTTTCTCAGAATATGTTTAAATGCATTAAGAAAAGTAATAATTCAGTTATATAAAAAATAATGAATAGAGAAATTGACACAGCATTAATCTACATGCTTTTTATAGGGATATTAAATAATGAAATGCATTATACAGTACGTGATAATTTTAATTTTATTATTAACTGGCTGAGTTAAAACTGATGTTAGTTAATCTTCAATAAATTATATAATGGTACACAATTTATTACATACATTCATTCATTTTATTAGAATTCAGTGAAAATAAAAATAACATATTTTCTCTTATCCTGGCTTAGAATACATATTGTAAAGTATGTCAAATAATACCATTAACTTCATTCAAGAAATATAGCAAATATGATGCAGTATGCTCAGTTATTGAAAGAAATTTAGGCTTTCCCAACAATTGTTTTATTAAAAAGGTTCTGCAAAATCTTCTAATCAAAATGTAGTTCTAAACTTGTCACATAATTGATGAAACATTATTTGTTGTTAGAAGTGATGACTTTTATGAATAAATGTCTGTTTTGGAATGTCTTATGAATGTTATAGTACAGTTATATTTTGGTCTTATGAATGTTAATGTATAGTTAATGTCCAGTGAATGTTAATGTCTTATGAATGTTAATGTATAGTTAATGTCCAGTGAATGAATGTCTTATGAATGTTATAGTACAGTTATACAGGTATTAACTGATTAGCAAGATTTTCTAAATGAAATTATCACTAATTAATAAGTTAATACATATTTTAATGTATAATATCTCAATAATAAGCTGTAGTATTTTTGTAAAAGAATAATTTTAACTATTTCTTAACATTAAATTTGAAAGGATTTTTTTACACTTTTAATATTTTTAAAATGTTGACACTTTTTAAAATGTGTGATGTTGTGTGTGTGTGTGTGTGTGTGTGTATGCGAAATTTTAGATACAAGCATTAACTTTGTCTTTAAAAATTGGACTTAGTATTGTATTATTGAAAAATAAGCTCTAGTAGTACTTACTTAAAAACGATTACACAAGCTTTTTCAGAAATTTTTTTGCATAATAATGAAAATTGTAGTTCAGTTAAAAAAAAAAAAAAATGATTTCTGTATGAAATTCTGCTTAAAAGTGCAGTATTTTTTTAAGAAACCCTTCTCCAAATGTTTGTATTGTATAGAATTTTTTTTTTTTTTTACACACTAAGACTTTAAAGAATAATTAACATTTTTCATATTAAATTGAAAATGTTAATTATTAAATGTCTGATTGAAATGTGTGAATGTGTCTATCATTAACAGATCATTTTGAGGCCAAATCGCAAAAATAGGGACCATTAGAATTGACGACTTTTCTTATGGCACCAACTGGACATAAGTGGTCAAATATAGTAACCTGGGTTCTTGTACTGTCTGCAATTCACTTCACTTACAATCGCAACCTATTATTTGGCGCACTTTGGCGAAATTTTTTTTTGATGCCAAATAACAGCCCCTGTTCTGTGATTTTACCCGTTTTGAAATTGAAATTTCGTATTGGGGTTTATCCTGCAGTCTCTGGACTACACTACTAGACTGTTTAAAACGTACAGCAGCATCAGGCTTGGGATAGCACCTTGCTCATCCATCCGATCTCCCACCATCTTAATGAATCCGGGTAAACCACTACTCCTAGACATTGCTAATAATATCTTCAGACCAACAACTGACGATGAATAAGTAATATTAATTCACAAATTTAACAAAAAATGTAATATATTTGTCCTGTTAATTTTTTTTTTTTTTTTTTTTTTTTTTTTTTTTAAGAAAAGGACGTTGGTTAAAATAGATTGTTTACTTTACTTAATGAGAAACTGCGACTTCGGTTTCCGAGCACGTTCGATTTCCGAATTGAGAAAGTCTGTTTTAGAACTCAATAAGCGATATTGAACTAAAAGCTGTCGAGTCAGGAATAAGCATGATAAATCTTAGGCTGGAATATTTTCCATTAGGGAGGCAAACCAATTGATGCAACTCATAAAGATATTCATTCAAAGTGATGGTGGTAATATGAAACCAATGTAGCAGGCTTCTCGTGCACTCTGGGTAACGTTGAATTTGTTACGCGTCTGCAATTCTATAGTTCTGAATGATTTCAGATCAAGTTCCATCAAGCACTCTGACAAGAGAAGCGAAAGGCTTACAATTAAAAAAATAGATCGTTTCCAGATTTCACTCTTTTTAAACATTTATTATTTAGTCAAAACAATGTAGTTATTATTATTATTTTTTATTATGGACACAACACTTTACGTCTCCACAGAAACATATCATTCTTCTTCTTCATTGGTCAACAGCTCCATGATGGAGCCAAGGTCGTCTGCTTACTGGCAGATTTCGAGATACATATTTCGAGTTTTCGATTTCTTTTACGGGTAAGGTTGTCAGCTCTACGCCCAATGCTCTTACGATCATAGTAGACCGGGAACTACGTTTTCAAGTGGATTCCAAGCCTCTACAAACTCCTATGGCTCCGCCGGGACTCGAACCCGTAATCACCAAGCACCAGAGAAGCATTTCTTTAGCTAATTTAAATGCACAGTTGGGTCTGAATGGCCGAGTGTCTAGCGTTCTGACGCTCGGTGTCACAGGTTTCGGGTTCGAGTCCCGGCGGTGC
The DNA here is from genome assembly GCA_021605095.1 of Caerostris extrusa. NCBI lineage: Eukaryota > Metazoa > Arthropoda > Arachnida > Araneae > Araneidae > Caerostris > Caerostris extrusa. The sequence goes on along the minus strand of BPLR01005462.1, from coordinate 24,655 downwards.
CATGGACGTTTGTAGTGGTTCGGAATCCGTAAGCCGTAGGTCCCGATTATGATTGTAAGAGCGTCACGGAGCAGAAGTCAAACTTCTACCTACGGATGCTCCATCAGAACAGAAGCTGCACCCCTCTTTCCTCCTTCCATGAGGGATACGATATCAACAAATGCACGGTTTTGGAAGATGAAGATTTACGCGGTTTGGTACATAGCTCGAAAATTACTGTTTGGAATTTTAAAGTTCTTTTAGGAAGTTTTTGGTAATTTTAAATTTTTGTAAGTAAAGATTGGTCAATAATTGAGACAAAAACAAATTTCAAAAATCAAACCATTTGTTGATAATGGATAGTATTTGACGTGAAATCCTTACTTCAATTGACTGCTTGATGGCAAATTAGCTAGCTGTTTGGCTTTTGGCAACACACGCTTCAGGTTCGAGTCCTGGCGGTGGCATAGATGTTTGTTAGTGGTTTCGGAATCCATGTTAAACTATCGGTCCCGGTATAATTAGCAGAAAATGTGTACAAAATAACCGTTATCAAGCAACCAAACCTGCTTCAATTATTATTTTCCAATAAATCATTACCGAATTACAGGACAAAGATTCAGTCTTTTAAACATAGTCCTCATAGTCAACATACTCCTCTTAAAACATAGTTTCCTCAGTCTTTTTAAAGCGTTTAAGTGCATTCTAAGATATTATATTTTAAAAATATATCTGCTTGGAGTTTTGCTATGATAACTCAGCAACCACCAATTTTTGAAACCTTTTCTCTGATATACGAAACGGACGTGATCTTAACGTTCTCTCGTGATGATTCTCGGACGTGCCACCAAAAATTCATCTTCGAAGCATAATATAAAACTTCTCAGACACAACTGAAATAAATGGGCAAAACAATCAGCATTTTAAATTTTACACCGATAGTTAGAAGCTTCCAAAAACTTTTGTTTTACAAATAGAGTCGAAGGTAATTTAAATTTAATTGTTTGCAAGATTTAATTTTCTTCTTTAAAAAAGATTTCGTGTGGTTTTTATTTTTATTATTAAACTATCAATAAACAACTATCAACTTAAACGCTTCCCAATTGTAAAGTGAAAGAAGTTAGCCATAAATATTTTTTTTATAACTATCCATTATTTTATTGCTGATTATAAGTTGAAATGCTGGAAAGGCCTTATCACACGGGTTATTTCATTTCCTTCAACGTGAAGCATACTGATACATAAGTTAACGATATGCATGAGTTTCGGTGATTTTGTCTGCGTGAAAGAAAGTCATGTAACCAAAAACTGCATTGTCTTTACTGGTTCTCACAAAATGAATGATAGAATACTTCATGAAATTGAGCAACGATGAATGAATGTTGGGTGTGCGGACAGCGATGAACTTATTATTTGAGTAGCAATGCCGATTTGCTTCAAGTTGGAAATAACGACACATAAGGTCTAACTAACATCTAATAACGTCTGATAAGGCCTAAATATCCAAAATAAGGATAAGAGGGCAAAACTTAACAACTTTAGAAAAAAATTAAAGAAATGTTGTTTCTTATTCCACTTGGTCGATAGCAACATCTAGACCAAGTCCATGAAACCGTGTGGTCTCATGGCAGTGCCTTCCGGAAACTTTTAGGGGGAACTTTCTCACCTTTGCGTATCATATGAAAGAAAATCCGAAAAATTCCCACTAGGTAATCCGACTAATGAGGCAATTTATAAATAAATTTATAAAATATTTAGTTATTATTTAAGACCTCTTTTTGCTTTTTATTAATAACAAAATAATTTTTTAAAACGACTATTTTTGTGCAACTTTCGAGAGCTATTGTTTCGAAGAATTTTCTATCTCAAATAAACTTTAAAAACTAACGACTAAGGCCGACGAACCACTGAACATCGTATCGCCTCGTTTTTGAAACAGTATCTACAACAAAGCCGCCATTGATTGGACCTCTGCCCTAATGCTCACCAGCGGCAGACGTAGCCACGAGTCGAGCAGTTAAAGACATAACCAATTGTAATTAATCAATATAATATCTGCTTCGATACATTGTTTCGGTATACCTTAAAAATTGCTCCGTCTGTTCATTATTTAACATTAATGAAATTTCATTTCATTTTTCAAGCATAACCAATCTGGATTCGTTGGATAAGTGCTCTGCTATCGTTTTAAAATCAAAGATTTTCTTTTAGTTTATTTCTCCTGTCTATAATGTGTTATTCAATCAATGAAAAAGCAAAAATAAAATCACATCTTACCATCTAGAGACAAGAATTAAAGAGACTCGGTTCACCAGCATGACAAATACGTATTCATATTCAACGATAATTTTTTTTAAACTTGCAGAACTATTCTTTTTGCTATTTCATCCCCCTGTCTGCATTCTAATTTTTTCAAGTTTATCTGAGATGGAAAATTCCATGCAATTATGGTTCTCAAAAGTTGCAAAAAAATAGTTTAATAAGTCATTTAAAAAAATATTTTGTTATTAATAAAAATTAAAAGAAAGTCTTAAATAATTGCTAAATATTTAAAAAAAATTTATTTATAATAATAAATAGTAATTTATGGTATTAATAGTATTATTATAGTTCATTTGCAAAATCTTGAATGAAAAATTTATTACATTAGCGAAATCCACTTTGAAGTTTTAAACAGCGAAAATAGGTAAGAAATATCGTAACTAGCATGAAGAAATCTGCATTTGCATGAATCGTAATTGCCGCGGAAAAATGACAGTTGCTATTACAGAGGGTAAATCATAATTATTATAGATTTGTTATCACATTTTAATAGTTATTTATAATGAAAATAAAAAAAAATATCATGGCAAATGCATCACTTTTATCTATGGTTAACCAAGTCCAGTCTTTAACTTGTTAATATTGCTTCGTGTACAACTCGTCCTGGATAAATTGATCGCAATCCGAGTTAAGAAATGTAAATCTGGCAACTGTTATACACCGATTACGAAGTTCCATTGTGACGTCAGTTTTAAACTCCTCATCAGAATCAATATTCAGATTTTATAAATGTATTATTATTATTACATAAAAAAGGAAATATGCTCAATGTGAAATAGTTTTTAAACTACCGATAAATTAAAAGAAGATTTTTTAAAAAGAAATTAAATCACAAAACCATTTAATTAAAAGGTGTAACTAAGCTTCCTCCTACGCATTGTCGTGAGCACCCTTTCAGAAAAAACTTATGACGAAAACACGTAGTAGAAATGAATTCGTCAACTTCCGGGTTCTTTTTAGTTTACAAATGTTGTTAAGTTGTTGGTGGTTCAAAATAAATCAGCTCTCTTGAATTAATTATTGACTATTTTATTACACATACTAGGAATAATTAAAACTTTGTACAATATTTACAAGTTAATAGTAATACCACACATTCTAATCTCTAATGCCATAAAACTTAATCTCTCAAAAAAACCTCTCACACTTCTAAGATTACCTCTCTTTTCTTGCTTTCCAAGCGCGCTCAAACTCGCACTTCTTTTGCCCAATTAACTTTGGCGTCGCAGCTCCCTCTACAACATTCATTCTTCTTTTTTTTCCACAGAGGCATTCAGGAGAGGAAGTATATTTCGCGCAACCTGCGTTTACCTGAGTAACGGATTTTCGACTTAGAAGAGGAATCCTTCCATCAATCTATAATTATATATCTTTAAATGTATTGCATATTGTACGTTTTAATTGTATGTGTGTGGTGATTGCGTGCCTCAGGTATTCCAACCCAGCCACACCCAGTTACAATCTGGTTGCCCAACGAACGCCACACGCTACAAAGGTTTAAAAATTCGATACAGTTAGGAACCAGTTGCTGTTAACTCACCCCCTTCCTTCTACCCGCCCAAGAAATTAAATAAAAAGATATAAAATAAAATTGTGTAGAAAATAAAAATAAGTAAAAAATTAAGGAACAGGAAAAACTATAACTAGTCCGTAGTAACAGCGATTGCAAAAAAAAAAAAAAAAAAAAAAAAAAAAAGAATTACAAAGAGTGACGTGCAATTAATAATCGAAAACACGGTTTGTTTTGGTTAGTCTCTCTACGGTTATTTTGTGCACACTTTGGGCTAATTAGACCGGGATCTACAGTTTAACGTGGATTCTGAACCACTAATAAACATCCATACCACCGCCAGGATTCAAAACTGAAGCTTCTGGTACCAACGTCCAGCGCGATAGCCAATTAGCCACCAGGTGGCCAGGGAAGCGCCGAGAAGTGATAATTGTGAATGAAGAGAAAAATCACAAATGACACAATCAGTTATCATTTTATTAAATAAAATAGGTCATTATTATAAATCCAAATTTAAAATGGTAAAAGAATTTTAAATAGCCGTAACAAAAGAATAAATAAAAAAAAATTTTTTTTTTTTTTTTTGAATTAATTTTTCTAGGGAATGATGTTAACACGTAGAAGTGGTATTCCCAATCATAAAGATATAAACAAACTGAGATCTACCATTTTCTCTCTGTCTTTTTAGATTCCTCAGTTGGACTAAAGTTGTTTATTTTTCTTTACAAGCAACAAAGGCTTATTATCTGGTCTGCCCAGGCCTGAATGGTCGAGTGTCTGGCGCTCGGTACCACAGGTTTCGGGTTCGAGTCCCGGAGGTGCCATGGATGTTTGTAGTGGTTCGGAATCCACTTTAAGCCGTAGGTCCCGGTCTCATATGACTGTAAGAGCGTCATGGAGCAAAAGTCAAACTTCTATCTACGGGTGCTCCATCACAACAGAAGCTGCCCGTTTTCCCTCCATCCATGTGTAGATCACTCATGGGATGTCCGTCCCGCACTGCAGGCCATTGAGGATTAGCCAACAACAACAATCTGGTCTGCCATACACTGGACAAGAAGCTTAACATTATTACCAATATTTTACTTTTAGAACTTAAAATCTTTATCACATTTCAAACTTTATTTGTTAGGTAATAAACGAAAAATCTTAAATATTAGCTAGCTATTAATCTACTGACTATCTACATTACTCATCATTTACATTAAATCACATTTTTATTTCATAATTATAATGATTAATTAATCAAATGATTTTAATATATTTGATTATTTGATTGATATATTATATTTGATTCATTTTTGTAAAAAATTATTTAATTTTTAAATTAATTTAAGTCATTAAATAATTGGTAAAAGAATCTTTGATCTTGGAATTATTAGTCATTAAGAACTAGGAATTACTTTAATTACTTTGTAGATTTTCAATATATTCTGATTTTTAATATTTATACATCCCATGATGATTCGAAAGAATATGGTACATTAACTTATGGAATAATAATCATTCATATTTCTATTTTCAGATACTATGCATATTTATGAAGTTATAAAATTTTTAAAATTCACAGCTATCATAATTTTTTATTATTAAATAACTTTTATAAATCATAACATTTTATATTGTTTAATTTCGACATTTTGATTTCAGGCAAAAATTATTTAAATAATAAAATAAATAAAATTGATAATAATAATAATAATAATTGATAATAATAATAATAATAATAATAATAATAATAATAATAATAATTGATGATAATAATAATAATAAAATAATAAATTGAAAAAGATAAAAATTTCACATTAATTGTTTAAATAATACAAGATGAAGTCACTTATTTAACATGTTAAATGGATTAAAAAATGTAAGCCATTCAACCATTTTATTATGAGGATATAATTTAGGCTTTTATATGTTTTACTGTTAAAAACGCTATGCTTTATTGAAAGAAATATGTTCGTGTTCTTAGTTTTTTTAGTAATCTATTTCTTACACTTTTATATTTTTATTTTACAATGACAGCAGTAAAAAAACAAAACAAAACATGCAAGGTTTAAAAAAAAAAAAAATGAAATTACAAGCCTCCATGAATCACATGAGTGTCACTTCCGCAAACTTCAGTTGTATTTCAGTAAAGTGAAAAAATAATAATAAATTAGTTGCTCTGATTCCCCTCTTTCAAGGACGATAGTCAAATGAAAGGTGAAAGAATAATTTGACAATTTAGTTATAACATCTTGCAACAGATGGCGGAAGAAGCAATAAATTTGCGTTCTCTTTTTAGGCTACTGCGGATGGTCATGTGATTTTCGGAAAGCAACGATATTCGCTGATGTCAAAGATAAATTATATGCTATAACATGAATTAAAAAATTTTGCATTTAATGTAAAATTTCAATCATAAATATATTATTAAATACGAAATATTCTTTATGTAACGATAAAAATAAATTAAATGTTCAAGTTACAAACTCCTTTTTTGGGGAAGGGATATCTTGACTGACGCTTTACTTCTAAGGTAGATGAGGCAATAGAATTGGCGTGTTATCGCTCTCTAATGTATGATAAATTTTCCAGTTCTCTTTTTATTCTCTGTAAATATATATATATATATATTAAATTTAAATTTTCTCTGAAATAATTATAATTTTTCTGTAAAAAAGTTAGATTCTTCAATTTTGTGTGTTTACAGATAATAATAAGAATAACAAGAATAATTATAATATTTTGAAAAGGAAGATAATTAAATTTGAAAATGAATTTGAATATCAGTGGTTTTATAGTTATTTTAGTCAGTGGGTTAAAATTTTTTGACTATATTCTTTTTATTTAAACCTTATTGTACAGATGTACTTAATAATATATTCATAAGTATGTATTTCATAATGTATTGGAAGAAATAAAAAATAAAATATTCAATAAATAAATTTATTTGAATAAATTCAAATACGTTTTATATGTATTCAAATATAAAGTATTCTAATACTTCACACTCTTTTTAATTTTAAATGGAAAAGACTGTATTTATAAAATTCTGCTACCAAAATTTTAATAACATTGATTTAAACCATTTTAAAAAAAAAAAAAAAATTATCTATAATACTGACAGAATTTTTTTATATGTATTGTTATTCTTTTTCCAAAAATATATAAAAATATTTCAATGTTAATAAATATGAAAGTTTAAATTGGAATTTTTAAAAACAGAATTTAAAAAGATTTCTAAACTGTAAAACATTTCAAATATGATTTTACAATTACTTAACTAAATTCCGTTTACTTATCAACGCTTGGCCTCCTTCCGTTGCAAATCATGTCACGTTTTAGTTCATGTAACTCAACGTCTCGAAATTCTTCAGATGAAACTCTTTAAAACATATTTGTTTAACAAATTATCTTCGTATAATTGCAAACAAGACTGGCGGCTAACGAGAAGAAATATTAACATTTTCTTGGATGGTAAAAGGCTTTGTTAGCAGTAATAACTTTCTAAATATAATATATTCCTAACCATAACTGTGACCAACAAAATTCATTTAACGTAAATGGAATTTTTATTTAAATTTTCGTATATCTTTGGTTGGCTAAAAATATTTTTAACCTGCTGATATTTAAGCAAAATATAATAAATATACAATAAAATATATAATGTACGTATGTTGTGTAATAAAATATTTTTGGCAGAATTAAAAATGTTTAATAAAAATTTAAAATAAATTTCTAAATAAATATTTTTAAGCCTAAAATTTTTTTCAAGTACTTTTTAATATTTATATAAATTCCAGTAAAATTTACTTTCCAGTAAAATGTATAACTTTTATTTATCAGTTTTTCAGGGATTTTTTTCTTATTCTCATGAATTATAAGAGTTTATCAAGTTTATTTAACATATGAATAAATATATTTTTTATTTATTTTAATGCTGATATAAACTTCTTTTTCCGATAACTTTATAGATCTTTTTCGAGTTTCAGATTCATTTAGTTTAAATATTTTTTTAACTTAAACTGATTAAGGGTTATTATTAAATTTTTTTACTTAAAAGATATTTGACTTAAAGGTTATTTAGCGTCCCTTAAAAATCATGCAAACAAGATTCAATTTTTTGTTTTTGTTTTTAATGGAACTAAAAGTAGAAACTAAATTTATCATCATCAGTAGCGTAGCAGCCCCATGGTAGCACATCTCGAGACAGGAGATGTTATCTTTTTACGGGGTAGGGTTGTCAGCCCTTCTCCCTACACTCTACGATCATATTAGACCGGAACCTACGATTTAAAGTGGATTCTGAACAACTACAAAAAGTCATAGCACTGCCTGGACTCGGGCCCAATGCGCAGGAGCGCTAGTCACTCGGATATCAGGTTCCATATTACAAATTTACGAATCCAAAATAAGCATTATCTTTATAAGCGACATATTATAATTAAAATATAATTATATCTTAAATTACAAACGTAAAATTTAAAAAGAATTAAAATATCTAAAAAAAAAAAAGAAGAAGAAGAAGAAGAAGAAAAGGCGGAGGTTCATCGAAACACTTGAGGTAAGAACGATTATAGACCGAATATTTAATGATTTTATTTTATCTATAATATTATAATAATATAGATAAAATATAATCATTATATATAATCGGATTTTAAATATAATCGGTAATAACTACTTTTTCTCACTCCAAAACTTTACCTTTCATTTGAAAGGATAAACTACCTTTCGTTTATCCTGTTTTTTTAATGAGGAAATAAATGATGAAGAGACAAAACCGAACAGCAGTATTATAATAATGGGTTTTTGCTTTCACGCAAAATTTAACCACAAATGAAGCAATTGTATTTCAGATTACTAATAATTACATTCCAATACAATGCTTCGTATACTGACATCAAACTTTTGTTGTTTAACAAGAGGTTTTAAATATGACTCACTTTTAGTTTTTATTTCTTAATTAGTGTTTCAATAAAGTATTGAAACGTTACTTGACAGCGTGGTTTTATTTATAATTCCCGTGTTTCTCTTTAATTGTGTTTTATGAGACTCAAGGGAAATATTTAGTTGTTAATTACGAAAAAAAAATTTAATCAGGCTTTTTTTTTTTAAATTAAGAAAAGGCGGAGTTTCATCTGAAAACTTGATGTAAGAATGATTATAGTCAAATTATAATAAATATATTAAATATTCATAAGATAGTATCGCTAAATAATGGTTGCATCAAAAAAACATTATCTCTGGTTTTAGACTTTGCTGTAAATCATGGGAAAAACTATTATAATTTTACCAATTCACGAATACAAAATAACCATTAACTTCATAAGTAATTTATTATAATTAAAATATAATTATTACAAACTTAAAATATCTAAAAGAAAGGCTGAGATTCATCTAAAACTTGAGGTAAGAACGATTATATTTTATCTATATTATTATCTATATAATTATTGTATTTTATCTATATAATACAGATAAATGTTTTTTCCTAATGCAGCTGGCAAACACTTAGACAGCTGTCTTGAAGCCTTAATAAGCGCTACACAGACGTTACTCACTTTGCATTACCCAGGGGGTGCGTGTTTACTTGAAGATAATGCGGAGTAACAATGCCTCCGCACTTTTACGATCATATTAGACAGGGACTTACGGTTTAAAGTGGATTCCGACCCACTACAAACATCCATGGCACACCGGACTCGAACCCGAAACTTGTGGTACCGAGCGTTAGCCACTCGGCCATTCAGGCTCATAGATGAAATATAATCATTATATATAATCGGTTTTTAAATATAATCGGTAATAATAACTTTTTTTCCACTCCAAAACGCTTAAATAAAAGGTAGTTTATCCTTTTTTTCAATTGTATGCAATTGAAGCAATTGTATTTCAGATTACTAATAATTACATTCCAATACTATGCTTAGTATATTGACATCAGACTTTTGTTGTTTAACAAGAGATTTTAAATATGACTTATTTTTAGTTTTTATTTCCTTAATTAGCGTTTCAATAAAGAATTGAATCGTTACTTGACAGCGTGGTTTTATTTTATAATCCCCGTGTTTCTCTTTAATTGTGTTTTATGAGTCTCAAGGGAAATATTTAGTTGTTAATTACGAAAACTTAAAATTTAATCAGGCTTTTTTTAAAATTAGCTTACAAAATTAATGTAAAAAAAAAATAAAGCATACAGTTATTTTTTAAAAACAGCATTGAACTTTACGAATAGACTTATTTTTCATTTTTTTAAATAATGTAATAATTTTATAAAGTGAACAATTAAAAACATTTACTATATGTAATTAAGTAATAAATGTCAAATTATTATAATTTAAAGCTTGCATTAACCAGTCTTGTGAAACATTAAATAAAAATTATATTTGATTATAAGGTAAGTTTATTAAGTTCTAAGATGGTAAATAAATTAATATTCTACATAGTTTAAAAAAGAAATATAAATATATAATGGAAACTACTTTATTACATAATATCTATCGTTTCAATTTTTTTTCTTTAATAATTGAATCTTACTTATTTTCTTAAATGAGCATATCAAAATTCTTTTTTTTACAAACATAATTTTTTTTTATGAAGTTCTGGAAAAAATAAAAAACTTTAATATGAAACGTTTTATAAAATTTAAGTACAACAACAACATTTTTTTTCAGATTAAGATATAATAAGGTGGGGGGTGATGGCCGAGTGATTAGTGCTCTGGCGCTCGGTGCCACAGGGGTCGAGTCTCGGCTGTGCCATGGATGCTTGTAGTGACTCGGAATCCACTTTTGCTGTAGGTTCCAGTCTAATATGACTGTAGATCATTGGGTTTAGTTTGGTTTGTCGCTCTACGGTCATTTTGTGCACACTTTGGGCTAATTAGACTGGGACCTACACTTTAAGGTGGATTTCGAACCACTAACAAACAGCACAGCCAGGATTCGAACCTGAAGCCTGTGGTACCAAAGTCTCGAGTCCCGGTTGTGCCATGGATGTTTGTAGTGGTTTGGAATAAATTTTAAACTGTAGATCTCGGTCTAGTATGACTTTAGAGCGTAGGGATGACAACCCTTCCGTAAAAAAGAAAACATCTTCTGCCTCGAAATCTGCCAGTAAGAAGAGGTTGTTGGCCATTACGGCAATGAAGAAGAAGAAAATATAATAATAAGCTTTTTAAGACACCTTTAAATTCTAAAGACCCCTGTTTACAATCCGCTTCTTATTCGATGAAAGCATTTTTCTTTAAAATTTATGTTTAGAATTTTTGGTAGTTATAAACTTCCTACGGCAATAGTTGATATTAGCGAATAAAAAAAAAAATGGCGGCAACTGTTTATAAAGTTCCAGGTCCAAATCTCCAATAAAGCATAGATGTTTAAATTTTGATGCCTTAACTCAGAAACATTGCCGTTAGCTCTTCGTGTAGTTCCAGTCACAGCCACATTTACTTCTGACACGCAAACTTTCCTGTTTATTTAGGTGGTTTGAAAAAGCTTTTTGTAGTCACGCTTCCATTTAAGCAGAGAATGATGTTAAATTTTCATTTTTGCTGTCAAGTTATAGTAGGCTTTGGGATTACTTTACACATAATAACATTATAGTTTTCATAAAATTAAAAATAATTAATTATTTTAGGAAATATTGTTCAAATACCTAAATTAAATCTTTTATTCTACAGCAGGTAAGGTACAAACTCATTTAGACGAAGAGTCAATAAAAATATCAGTATTTATTTCATTTATATTTAACATGTTTTATAACGAAAAGTAATTCGTAAAAAAAGGAATATAATATTAAACTTTACAGTGCAGTATTTAATAATTAATTATTCAAAAATATAAAGGTATTATTTTGGCAAGTGGAGTTTTTGTGTCCTTGATCGCTTTCAATTTTGGACATTTCCACTGAAATTTGTAATTTTTTAAAAATTTCTGTCACAAACCTTTATTAAATTTCTACCACGAGCTTTTAAATTATTCTCGAAAATTAAATTAAATTAAATTAATTAAATTTTAGATCGAAAATTTCTTTTTCGAGCTTTTCTTAAATAATTTTTCGAAAATTTTTTCACTAGCTTTTTTAAATAACATTTATTTAAAAATTATTAAATTATTACTAAATCTTTAATAAAAATTAATTCCGGAACAAAATTAATGTAAAATTGTTCTAAAAAAAATCGTCTGGTAAATATTAAATATTATATTTTTATTTCAGAGTGGAAATGATATTTTTCAAGAAGAGAAAATCGTTTGGAATTCTATATTTTTATTTTTTAAGATTGCTGTTCTGAGTTTTGTTCTTACATTAAATTCTAAGTATCATGGGTAATCTGATTATCTGAATTACAATTTTCTTGCTTAATTTTTTTCATTTTTGTAGAAGCTAAGCGAAAATTAATTTCTTAATTTTCTTTAATTAAGCATCTTCGACGTAGTAATTTTTAAAAATTTAAAACAACAATCAATCACTTGGACTTCTATGTCACAATTTGAGGTTTACAGAAGTAAATGGTATGTATAACTTATTAGAATAAATGTATAAAAATTTGTAAATATGAAATTTAAATAAAGACTGTCATTTAAAAATAATAATTTATATATTAGTTTTATTAATAAACTTATATAAATGAAACGAAGTGTAAATCCACAATGAAGTCGACAAATATAACACGAACAATTTGTAATTGATTAATGTATAGAGTTTATGGTCTTTTTTTTTTTTTTTTTTTTTTTTTTGTCAAAATTACTATAAAAAAAAAGTTACATCAATATCAATAAAGTTCGAAAATTGAAAAATAATAGAAATGCTTTTAATAATAATAAAAATATAATAATAATTATTAGAATTATAATAATAATAATAATAATAATAATAATAGAGATTATAGTAGTAATAAAATAAGTATAATAGTAATAGAAATTAAAATAGTAATTATAGTAGTAATATAATTATAATAATAATAATAGTAATTGTAATAGTAATTATAGTAGTAATATAATTATTATAATAATAATAGAAATTATAGTAGTAATTACAATAGTAATAGAATTATAATTATAATAATAAATTATAATAGCAATTATAGTAATAATAGAATTAAAATTAAAATAATAATATAAATTATAATAGTAATAGAATTGTAATTATAGTAACAATAGAAATTATAATATAATAATAGAAATATTTTTCGAGAACTGAAAAATATGTTAATATTTAGGAATGAAAATTTTCGTTTTATAAATGTCATTTTACATATTTGCACTATTTAGTAAAAGTTAATGAATGTTGTTATCGTCACAAAAAACTATCATGTGATTTATTAAAGTAAAACTAACATATGGTGAGATGGGCTGCAGGTGGCCCATTGTTGTTGCATTTACGTTTTCTTTTCATAATTAAAAACAATAGAATTGAATCATTTGTATTTTGACTATTTACTAATAGCTAATACAAATATACTTATTTAAAACTGGCAGGGTTAATGGTTTGAAAATAACATTTTTATTGGATTCCTTTAAAGCATTTTCATCATGCGTGCAATATTGCTTTTGCTTTTGTTTCTAACATAAACTCCCTATTGAACCTTAAAGTCAATAAAGGTTCATATTAGAACAAGAAGTCATTATAGAATCCCAAATGACTAATAAATATATATGCTCATCAATAAAAACTACCTCATTTAAACATAATCAAGAAAGTTGAACATTATTACAAATATTAAATATCTTTTTTGTGAGTTAACTTAACAATTTTTTTGTTTTAAGCTTTGCGATTTGTATCGTGCAATCAAGCATAACATAAAATGATAATTTCAGTACTCAAGATAAAAAAAATTTTCTTACTACAGAAAAATTTATAGCATTATTAACTTTCACATATAAATAAAAGAACACTTAGAAACAATTCATGTTGATTACAGTTTTTTTATTTGCGTGTGCTCAGGTCTTAAAACGCTGAATTATTGCCAGATTTAGCTTTCCTGTTTGGTACAGATTTATAAAAAGTATCAAGAACTGTATGCTTCAGTGGTTTTTTTTTTTCTCTTCTTCTTTTGAAGTGCACGAATGGGTTTCAATGTGGCAACCTATCGCACATGACGAATGCATTTGGCTTCTTTCGTTTTAGAAAATTCTGCTCCGCTTTTGTAAAAGAATTTCATTCGGTTTAGAAACATTAATTTAAGCGTATTTCTACTGTTTCGTATATTCCAGAAACTTCATTAATATATATGTATATATTTTTTCTTTGCTAAGGTTTATAGTTGATTCAAATTATAAAAATATTCCTCGTGACTTATAGTAAAATGTTTACAGTTTAGTGTACAAATACATGACGTGAATAGTACATTCTTAAATCTCATTTTAAATATAATTGTCTAAAAATATGCAATTTTTGGATTCAATATCTAATATATTAGCAAACTTCTTTTCATTTAAAATATTGTCATAAATGCAAATAATTTTTTTTTTAATTCCGCTGTAAAATTTATATTAAAATTAAGTAAAAAAAAAAAAAAATGAAATCTCCTTTGAACTTCAATTTATTATGTTCTTGCTAGTGCATTGAAGTGAAATAATGAAAGGCTATTGTTATTTGTACTTTCATATTGCCACAAATCGTAAACATATTGGAAATATTTCAGTTGATTGTTATTATAAATTAGATTTGCATTCATTCAAATTTTTGTTTCTAAATCATAAAATTAATGCTCGTTATTTAATTACAAGAACATTAATCAAATTCAATAACTTTAAGCATGTACCGCATTATATAAGCACGGGCAATTTATGAAGAAATTAATCATGATATAACTAGAATATAAGCCAAATTCAATAGCCAATATGAAATCTCACTGAATATTAAAAGAACATAAATCAAATTCAATAGCCTTAGAAATATGCCAAGGCTCAATAATCACAGACAATCAATTAAGATGAAATTTATCATAATTATTATTACAAGAATATTAACCAAATTCAATAATTGTAATAAACATATGCCACATTATATAACCACTGACAAACTATGAAGCAGAAGTTCGTTATGATATTGCAAGATCATAAGCCCAATTCAATAACCACTGAAATATTACTGATCATCATTAAATATTAAAAGAACAGCAATGAAGCAGAAGTTCGTTATGATATTGCAAGATCATAAGCCCAATTCAATAACCACTGAAATATTACTGATCATCACTAAATATTAAAGAACAGCAATCAAATTCAATAGCCTTAAAAATATGCTAAGGCTCAACAATCATAGTCAATTGATTAAGAAGAAATTTATCATAATATTATTATAAGAACATAAGAACGTCTTAGGCGTCAACATTCAATAATTGCCGCCAATCCAAGTAGAAGTTCTTCATGATATTACAAGAACATAAGATAAATTCAATAGCCACTGAAATATCACTGATCATAGAGAAAATGAATATTTTTTTAAATTTCACTTCTTAAATTTTAGAAATTTCAAATATAAATCTTTTTTCTTGGTCGATATATAAAGGCAATAATGTTTCCGATCAACTTCTTTCGTTTAGATTAAACAATATTTTAAATATATAAATGTTTTTAAAATGTTACAATATTTATTTAAAACATTAACACTTAGATATACACATTTCCATTATAATACATGTCAGAAAGCCACACTGAACGATGGGTAAGTTAGATAAAGAAAACAATGAACAAAAAGAAAAAGAACAATATAAAATATTAATTAAAGACAGATCATGAATGTTCAAAATTGTCCACATAGTAATTTAAATTTCAAAATTGTCGTAAATGGTAATATTAAAATGATAGGTCAATTAAATATTACAATATTTATTGGAATATCTCGTCCAACATCCACTCTGTTAATATCACTTCTCTTTAAACATTAACAAAAACTGTTATTAATTAAAAAAATGCGATGAAGCTTATCTATAAGGAATAAAAGAGCTTTGATTAAATAAAGTAATTTGATTCTTAGAATAAAAGAGTATTAATAAATTATATATTTGCTCTTTTCATTCTTTATGTTTGCCTCCATGTATTATGTTTTCGATTGGAACTTAATTATATTGTTTCTTTCTACAGATACGAAAGGAATCTTGTTGGATGGTGATAAATGATTATTATTATTGCCCATCTAAAGCATTCAAGAATTGTTGTCACTTGCAAGACAAGGTAGGCAATGAAACATTGTAAAAGCATTTATTTTAATGCCTCTATTTTAATGGAAAAATTGAAAGGATAATTTTATTACTTATTAATAAGATTTATCACTTCAGGCATGCAAAATTCAAAGGGCTATTACTATTCAAAGAATATTTTCTGTAAAAATATAAAAAATAACTCTGAATTTCGCTATTAATCATATTATTTAGTGTTAGTTGAGTGTTATTAGAAATAACTAAATTTATTATCGTCTTGTTTTAAGTGGAAATATATAGTTAATACGCTTTCTTAAAGTGGACTCACTTATACAGTGAAATAATAAAATTATTTTGAATTCAAGAGTACTTCTAGGTAATTATATGTATTCTAATTAATGTAATTAATTTATAAATACACGATAAGAATATTATATTATATATTATAATATAATACGTCACGGATAATGAAACCTCATGAAATTAGCGCTTGTCTGTTCGAGCTTCACATGTCGAAAATTACAGATGGAATATGGAATACGTCATGAATTGTTGCATCGTGATTGGTGATAGACCATGGGCTGAGGAAGTGTCGATTCTAATGAGAAGTGAGGAATCTGATCTCCTTCCTCTTGACGGATTTTCTTGAAAGGAGTTTTTTTTGGTTAAAAAGAAGAGTGTTTTGAGACGTGTCGGCAAGAAGTATTGTTTTTCTGAATAGGAAGTGATTGAATAGGCCGGAGTTTCAGTTGTTTTCAAAGTGAGCCCCTTGTGGTTTCGTGTAATACGCCTTATGATAATTCAGGTCTGCCGCAGACCAGGCAATTAGATTCGACGTAGATTTGAGAACTCTGAAAAATCTCCGACCTTAGAGTGAACTATACTTGTGATTTAATCGATTTAATCGTGTACTTGTGATCAAATTTTATTTCTAACTTTTCATTTCTTTGTATAATAACCCAGAGTTTCTTATTTGTATACATACATATATATATATATATATAGTGCTTGTAAATAAAAATTAAAATATTCCCATGAACTTGAAAGTGATCCTCTTCTTGAAGCCGTTATACGTCTGATATAGGCCGAGACATAAGTAAAGGGTGGAGATTCCGCCCTCGTTTACAAAGTGTTTTTGTTGTTTCCTTGTGTTTGTTGTTTTCAAACCCCTTGGGTTTCGTGTATCACGCCGTGCTATAGTTAAGGTCTGCCACAGACCGAGTGCGCATTAGATTTGTCGTAGATTCGAGAACTCTGTAAATCTCCGTCCTTGGAATATACTGCACTTGTGAATCAAATTTATATCTTTAATTTTCATTTTTTTTTTTGTATTAACCCAGAGTTCTGTATATACATATAATGTTTGTAAATAAAAATTAGTGTTCCCATGAACTTAAATGTAAAGCTCTTCTTGAAGTCTGTATAGGTTTAATATAGGCCGACTCGTTACAAGTGTAATAAACCTATGTCATACAGAAATAAGTATATTTGTAAAATGCATTTTATATTGAAAATATTTTTGCACAATAATAAATTTTTTTATAAAATCGCTTTGTATCATACATTATTTAGAAAAAAAATACATTCTTTATCTTTGATTAAAACGATACACGTATTTTGTTCAAAAATATCCAACTTACGAGGATAAAATTAAAAACACAATACTTGCTTTTGTCTGTTTTAATTTTTTTTTTTTTCAGTGCAACTATGTATATAAAAAAATGTTAAACAATGTCAAGGCCAATTTTAGAGAAATATGCTTCTCACGCGAGATTTTTTTCTATCTAAAACTTAACCTTTACCCTTCAAGGAAATACTGAATATATAATTTATTACGCATATGCGATGTGAATTTTAGTTTAAGAATATGCTGCGTATACTAGTTGTAGTAATATTCAATTGAAAAAACTTTTTTGAATGGTAGTAATTTCGAAATTATTTTGTTTAAAGAGGGATAAATTAAGGTTCTATTATATTCTTCTTTTTTAAACAAAATTATGGAAAAATTTACAGCAAATTAAAAACAATTGGAAGGAATGTGAAATACTAAACAATTAAACGAATATTATTTTTAATGAATGTAAAATATATAAACAATTAAACGAATATGCTCATATTTTTTGTAATGTTTACTAACGATACAAAAATATATACGTAAAATACGTATTTTAATAATACAATACATACGTAATATACATAACTTTTTATTGACTTCTACATAAAAAAAAAAAAAAAAAAAACTTTCAAGAAAGTATTTAATTCCTCCTTTTTAGAACAAAAATTAAAAATCTAATTGATATTAAATAGGATCAGAACAACGAGTGTTAACGTAATTTTCCAGTACTTCCATATTGTTTATTTATTGAATTTATCAGATGTTCAATGAAATTCATGAAACCGATTTCAGAAGAATTAAATTTTTATCTTAATATATTTGTAATACATTTGAAAGCGATTTTAAATTACTATTGTCGCATTTTTTTCTCTTAATGCATACTCCCAACTGGATGGATCTTCATAAAATGTATGGATTTATAGGAAAAGTTTTTATATGCATGTTTGGAAATTTTTAAAAATTTCGTTTATTAAAAGAAAACTTTTTTTCTTTTTCTAATAGCCAGTAAGCATATTTGTAATTTTTTTTTTTTTTCAGTTTTACCAACTCTTCCGAAAATCGCCAAATTTGGCGTAACGAGTCATTTGGTTAATTTTTTTTTTAATTCCTACCATTAGTTCACACTCTCCCTATATATATCTTGTTCAAATTTTCAATCGGGAATAAAATACTTTTTTTATTCATCCACTCAAGTTCAAATACATTTTTTTAAAATTGTTGTGGATGACACTTGATGTCAATACAGTTTTTTAAATATTAATTCATTAATTAAATTTAATTAATTAATTTTAGTTTTATAAATTTAGGCAAAAAATAGGGTCAGTGGCGAAGCGTGTAGATCGCTGGAAAAAAATTCTTTTTTCAGATTCTTTTTTTTCATTCAGGGTTCTAGTCTGAGTCAAGGAGCGAACAAAATAGAAAATGAAACGTGTGAATAAATTAGTGAGAGAGATGAAAAGTGTGTGAGAGAGAGAATGTTTTCTAAGTTAAAAAAAAAAAATGAATGAAAATTATTTATAAAGAACTTTCTGCATTATAGTGAAAAAAAGTAGGAATTAAATTAAATTTTTTTTATATTACTTGTTTCGGTCTTAGAATACGTAAAATTTGAAGGTACTAGATTCAACGCATTATCCCCAGAAAATTTCATCCTAAAGCTGTGGGTTTAAACTGCCCTTCAATCCTTATATCTGCAATCTCATGAGCCTTATAAAATACTGATTCATCGATTGAAGATGGAAGATCTTTACTGTGCAATTTCGGAATAGACATTCATTTTGAACAACTTTTATTCCGAAGGGAGTTTATTTAAATGAAAGTTTAAAGACTAACAATCTACATTATCTCCCGGCTAATAGATATTGGTCCACTTTATTTAAAATATCAGTTTATTTTTTTTAGACTGAAAAATTTAAGGAAAATCATAAGAGTATTGCCTGTTATTGTAACAAATGAAATACAATATTATTAAATTTTTTATATATATTGTAAGATAAATTATGTCTTTTTTCTGTTGTTACATTGTTGAATACATTTTTCAAACTCATTATACCATTTGTTTGCAATTGTTAAAACACTTGTTTAAATTTCATTTAAATTATATGTAAAAAATATTAATGAAAATTTTTATACTTGTGATAGTTTCAAGAGAGGTATTATCAAAGTGGAATTAAATAAAAATTTCACAAATGCTTTGTTGGAAGAACTTTGTAAAAGTTATTTAATAAAAATGTAATCTAATTGATACCGTTGGATGGATATAAAAATACCAAATTTGGCGAATTTGTTCATTAATAAATTTTTTTGTGATTTCGAGACATGTATACTATAACTCACAGGTATTCTATTTTGCGCACTGTTCCTCTCTAAAAAATGTTTTAAACAAAGCATAAGTTGCACTGCATTCTACAATGTTTTTCTACCACGATAAAATAATACTTAATTTTTTTGAAAAACTAAATTAATTTGTATTGCTTTTTTGATAATACATATTATTAGATTTAGTTCTTTTAAATTTATTTAAGAAAAGGAGAAAAAATCTTTCTCTTAAAAAACAGAATTAATAGCAAAGTGAGAAAATATAAATGTCTAGCATAATATATAGCTCGTATAATTGCTGACAAATTTAATTTAAAAAACATAAAACTTGTTAAAAATTTTTTGTTGTTGCTTTGCTAAATTAAGTTTAACTCTGATTATAAGAATGAAAAAAAAAAAAAGAATTAGTAATATATCTAAAATCGAATAACCTAAATTGAATAAATGAAAGCCTTTTAAGCCTTTTAACATTTAAATTAAAACGAAATGTTTTTAACTTGAAAGGAAATTGGATTAAGTAAAAATTCCTTTTTGACTTAATTAATTTTTCTTCGAAGTTTGCAGTTTTTCATCTAAGAGGTGTAAAATAGATTGTTGTAATTTTTTTTTTTTAAAATAAAATTATAATAAAAAAATGTATTAATTGCAAGAGATTTAATAGTTAGCTATTAAGGAATTTTTCAAACTAAAATTTGTGAAATTGATTTACATTTGATGATATATATATGTGTTCATAAACTAAAAGAGAAGGGGAAGGGAATGAATTTTGAAAACTGTGAGTTTGCGTTAGAATTCGTTATACGTAATTTTCATATACTTCAAAAAAAACACAATTAAATTGCATAACAGGACCACGATAACATATATATATATATATATATATATATATATATATATGTATATGTATTACTTTTAAATTAGAGATGAACAATTATTTTTGAATAATAATTAAATAAAATAACATTTCTATGAATGCTATTTTTTATTATATTGCTTGAACTATTTGCAGTTTATTTTTTATTATTATTATTTTTCTTTTTTTTTTTATTAATACGATAAATATGGAGGCACTTTAAAAATTTCTAAATAAGTAATGAATGTTTAATTAGCTGATTTTAAACATGATAAAAACGAGCAGTTATTGTGTAAATATGATTTTGTTCTGGGTGAAGATCGTCATCACAGTTATGAAGTCATAGTTATAGTTATTTTTAAGACATCAATTAGCAAACGTTAAAAATGAATTTTAATTAATAATTAGAGATATCGATCGCATTTTCTTTCATCAGACCAAATTGTTTTTTCATTTTGTTATTAGAAGTGAAACTTTTTAATTAACAAGGTGAAAGAATTCTTAATGCTACTGTTAAGAAATTTTTTAATGCATATAATTAATTTGTGTTGAATAAAAAATTGATTCTCCATTTGCAATGAATATAAGTGAATTTATTTTAACATTATAATATTTTTAAAGAGTTATTAATTTTTTAATAAGAAATTTTATTAAGAGTTATAATTTAACTTTTAAAATAAATTTATTTTGAAATGTAGAAGATACATCATTAGTGCCTTAAAAATACTAAAGCCATTGGTTCTCTTTTATGGAAAATTATATTTTTGTAATAATTATAATACAGTAACTAATATTTGGCCAGATGATCGAGTGACTAGCGTTCTGGCGCTCGGGGCGAGTCCCGGCTGTGCTATGGATGTTTGTAGTAAGTTCAGAATCCACTTTAAACCGTAGCTCTCAGTCTAATATGACTGTTGGGCGTAGAGCTTACAATTAAACCAATAAAAAGAAAACATCTACCCAGTAAAAAGAAAACATCTATTGTCTCCAAATCTGCCAGTAGGTAGACGGGCCTTGGCACAACATGGGGCCATTGCGCCAATGAAGAAGAACTAATATTTGCTTTATGATTTACGAATATTACATAATTAGAAGTCCAATATAATTTTTGCAAAGTCTTCAATAGTTTTTAAGGTTTTTGTGGCATCGGGAAGGCACATGTAACGACGTAATTATCCATTTCAATTTAGAAAATGACATGTTTAATGCTTTTTAACACATATTGCGATTAATAAATTGAAATTCGGGGCGCTATAGATATGAAGGTCTATAATCCATCTTTATTATAAACATATTTTAATGGTCTTCTTCTTAAATAGTAATCAGTATAGTGTATTTACTTTTAATGGGACATTGAAAAGATGGAAATGTTAAAAATATATTATCACTATTATTTATATAAATTCTAAACTCTTTGAGACTGCTTTTTTGTCAAAAAAATGTAGCGAGTATCCGTTAGATACTTTTAAAACACTTCGCTAGGACTTTACTCTGAAATCGGAATCACTTTGCTTTAAGCTCTTGAAGTAAAGATAAAACAGTTTCTAAAGTAAACGTTCATTGAAAATCTCATCTTCTCCACTCTCCGGATGACACTGTTGACTTAGGTTCAGTACTCTCATAGGCGCTCTATCAAATCAGATATCAAAGGACGAAGCACAACAGTTTGTGTGTGTGTGCATGCATTCTCTATGACACTTATTTCAAGTGGTATAGAAAATGTTAAAAATTTATGTTTCTCTTCTTGTGTGAGAAAACGCATGAAGATTAAGCATGCTTTTATTCTTCTTCAAATGAGAATTTCAGATTGTTATTGGCATACAGTCATTTTGTGCACGCTTTTTAGCTAACTAAACCGGCACCTACAGTTTAACGTGGATCCCAAACTACTAACAAACATCCATGCCACCGCCAGGATTTGAACCTGAAGCCTGTGACACCAAATTCCACAGCGCTAGCCAATTCGCCATCAGGCCGCTTTATTTTTGGTTGAACAGATGGCGTATCGTATCTTTTTGGGAAATATTGGCTTGGGGGCAAATTTTCTTTCATATATTTTGCACCTTTCATTATTATTTTTTTTTTTTAGTTGAAGCATGTAAATACTTATCAATTCGTTGATATGGCCATCGTGCTTGCCAGCTTAAAATTAGTCTCATGTCAAAAATAGCCGCGGGATATTTCAGATCTACAATTGTTTGGTGTTTTTTATGTTAATACATCGTTCAATATGTTATAAAAATTTCAATGTTATGAAAAAATAATCAGATTAAGATTAAATTTATAGGTTTGAAGGTTTGATTTGTCGCTCTACAGTCATTTTGTGCACACTTTACGTTAATTAGACCGGTACCTACAACTTAACGACCGAACCACCACTAACAAACATCCATGGCACCGCCAGGGTTCGAACCTGGAACACCAAAGGCCAGAGCGCTAGCTAATTCGCCATCAGGCCGCAAAGTTTATATTCGATACTATGATATGTAAATGATGAAAAACTCAAAATAAATGCTAATACTTTGGTGCAGTGGTACTTCATAGTTTCGATGCGTATAAAATAAGTACAAAAAGAAGATTGTTTCGTCTTCAAACAAGTAATGTATTGTGATACCCAAGTAGGAACTTTATTAATTAGAATTACTCAACTTGCTTCATCGATGTTATAAGGCTCCATATAAGCAAATTATAAAAGTTGAATATAGTAGAACTGTAATAACGGATCTGATGGTCAAGTGACTAGTGCTCTGACGCTTAGTGCCCCAAGTTTCGGGTTCGAATCCCGGCGGTGCCATAGTTGTTTGTAGGGGTTCGGTATCCCGGTCTAAAAATGACTTTTCGGGAAGGGCTGACATCTCTACGCCGTAAAAGAAAAAGAATCTCCTGTCTCGAAATTTCCTGGTAGTCAGACAGGTCTTGGTCCACTATGGGGCTGTTGCACCGAAGAGAAGAACTCTAGTAAAATTATAAAAATTTGTAATACACCTTACTATTTTCAAGCATTAATATTTTGAATTCTGACACAAAAAATTACTACTGCTACTGATGATAATAATTGCTAATACGAGCTCGTATGATATTGACGATAATAAGTATAAAAATAATATTACTATGAATTTATCGAGTGAATTTTCAAAATTAAAAAAGCCAAATATTTACGATGGCATAAATTAAAATTTTACAAAATTGCTTTAAATAAAAAGTTATTCTAGATTTAAGGATTAAATAAAAATAAATATTTTTTGAGATTCTCATTCTCATTGATTCTCGTTCACATTGAATTTAAGATGACGACAGGATTTGCAAACTTGCCATTTGAAGCCAGATCTATCAAAATATATAAAATTCACTAATATCGGAGGAAAAGTGTGACGACATTCACTTGTAATGTCAATCAAAATGACGACGACCCTGAAAATTCTCGAAATGCGTGTTTCATTCCCGAACTTTCCGGTGTTTGCTTTCAAAATGTTTTGTTTGGCAAATGATCTTCTGTCTGCCATTTCTATTTCTGTTACTATTTCTGAAGCGATGACAAAACTTGACAATTTACTCATTCAAGCATTTTCTACTAGAGGTTATTTACTGATATTCAGGCAGAGAATTGAAATGTTTTTTTGTAAAAATAATGTGCAAGTGTATATAATAATTTGGCCAATCAATGCAGTATGTGTTGTTGTTGTTTCTTATGTGTTGTTGTTTTTATCCCATTTGGCTGGGCCAAGCCCACACGTACTCATGATTTAAAGGAGAAGGAAACAGCTTCTGTTGTGATGGAGCACCCGTAGGTAGAAGTCTGACTTTGGCTCCGTGACGCTCTTACAGTCATAGGAGACCGGGACCAGCTTAAGGGGATTCCGATCCACTACAAACATTCATGGCACCGCTGGGATCTCGAACCCGAAACCTGTGACACCGAGCGCC